>WEDG01003634.1:0-82174 GCA_017591395.1 Schistocephalus solidus | reverse complement strand
TCAATGCGACCGCACATTCACCTCACGCATCGGCCTGGTTGGTCACTTTCGAATACATCGTACAGAGACCGGTGAGCCAGTGCCCGGAACACCATCACACAGCAGAGATCGTCGCCTCCACTGCCCTCACTGTCCTCGCGCATTCACTCATCGCATGGGCCTATTCGGTCACATGCGCATCCATGACAGCGGAATACACCACAATGCCGACAACACTGATACACCATGCAAACTCTCCGCTCCTGCCATTCTTAGCGCCCTTGACACCCCCACTACCATGAATGACATCCCTCCAGACTCTACCGATTTCTCCTGCCCACACTGCGCGCGCACCTTCAACTCACGCATCGGCCTGGTCGGTCACCTGCAAATCCATCGCACGAAGACTGGTGAACCAGTGCCTGGGGCTCCGACATACAGTCGACGCGCCCGCCTTCACTGCCCTCACTGCTCCCGCACCTTAACACACCGCATGGGCCTATTAGGACACATGCGCCTCCACGACAATTTCCGGTAAACCACCGGAGGCTAAGCTACATCAGCGCACACTACCTACACCAATACATCGACAACACCCTCACAATCACCATTTACCAGAGTATATCACGGTTTCCTAGAAACCGTGGCTGGGAAGTCTGCCAATCTAACGCTTCCACCAAACCACGCCGTCGGCTCAGTGTATGTGCTGTGTGTGTCGAGTGGCTGACCAGTGGAATGGGAGTCAGACGGCGATGGCTGCTCCATATCCCCTGAGTTTGTGAATCCTGGTGTGTGCGTTATGGGGGCCAGGTCATGCTGTGGCGCGCGAAGACGGGAACGCCGATCCGTCAGCCAATGCGCCCACTCCCACATCAGGCAACTGACCGGCTCGGACATTAGTCTGACTGTGGGGGTGGGGGAGAGAGTGAGGTCGACAGCTCAGCGCATATTCCTCACTATAAACAATCTGACGCGCTTAAAACTATCATGGTGCGCTAAAAGCCGTGGCTTGGAAGGTTGCCAACTGACGGGATAACTCGGACCACGTGGTCAGCCCAATGTGTGTTTTGTGTGGAGTGGCTGACTGGTGGACTGAGAGTCAGGTCGCAATGGCTCCTTCTTAATGTGGTCTTTATGGCACCCCCACTCTGTGGGATCCGAGCCAGGTGTGGTGGCACGCCCAGAGGCGGCTCCGGCCGTGCCAGCCACCTGTGCCCTCTCCCGCCTCCGGTCTTCTTGACTCTGTCTCGACACCGGGCTCAGGTGGGGGATGAGGAGAGTGTGCGGTAGCTGAAGTGCAAGCCTACTATCACTTAAAACTAATTCACGCGCAAGTCATCGTCTCTGCCCCACCCTTCCATGGAGCATACGGTGGACATCGTCGGACTACGGCGGTCGAACTATCATGTTTGTGTCTACGCCAGACACGATTTTGCCTTGAATCAAGACTGCACCGGCTAGGGTGGTAGAAAGTCCCATGTAGTTTGCCAACGGGAAATGCGTCGCTTCGAAACCAGGACTGATTTCTGCAACCAAAGCAGGACTTATCTGCGAGACTTTAATATGCATTTGATAACTATTTATATTCTTTATGACGCCATCTATTTATGACAACCAACTTTTATAAACGACTGAATGGCTCACTTGTGCCACGCACGCTCTGAGATACCACCGGTCCATGGTTTGCAACCGATTATTTTTCAGGCCCAGTGTCTGTTTATTTCGCAGAGAAAACTCGCTAAAGTCCTCACGACGTTGCCCCCTAGCGACCGTTGTAGATAAAATGTGCAAGAAACTACCACTCACAAATCATTTTGAGGCAGTTGTCGTAAATGCTGCCATGCTTTGGCGTTTTTTTTGCATTGCTTCTGAAATTGTTTTCGGTGGGTATTTTATTGTTTGTGGATACTTTCGGTTTGCGTTAAAAAGGATTTGCTGTCGTTTTAAGTAGCTGGCGTCTTTTTGCTACCGAAGTTTTATATATGATTTGCTTGAAATGGGAGGTTATGCTTCTTATAGAGCTCATGCTTTTGTCCACCTTATTGTGCCTAGTAATACTGACACTTTGTTAGGGGCTAAACGAAAAAGATGCCACGAAATTTTCAAACGTCATTAAATTCAGCTTATTTCGTCGCCTTTGCCTTGCTTAGATTAAATGAACGTTGGTTATAGATAATAAAAATTTAAAAATTAAATTTTCTTATCCCTATATGAGTTAATATTTAAGTATGATGCCTAAATTAATTTAATCTTTAATTCCTGAATAAGGATAACCATTTTAGATTGGTTGCAGTTTCGGGATATAAGTCGCTTAACCTCACTGACAATTCGTTAGAAATTTTGCAACACAATTTCTTAGTCATGTCATGTTTCAAATTGCGTGCTGTTTCGTTAACTGAATAGCCTACTTAAAATCATACGTGATAGTTAGGAGTTTGTTATTTCAATTTCTACATTAACCTAATAGTTTAGCATTTTGTCCCACCTAAGCTCTCCTATTACCACCGTTCGCAGATCTGTATGAGTAGCCGTTTCTGCCCAGCTGAGAAAGAAGGCTGACGGTCTTCTAATGTGATATTCTGACTGCAGGTGTTTGCTAAGCCGAATAAGCGTGACATGGAGGAGTTGCTTGCGGTCTGCAGCCGAGGCGCCAGTTTTCACAAAAGCAAATGACCCTCTGGCGCTAATTTCCTTAGGTAAGACACGAAACCTATGTAATCCCGTATTCGAAAGACCTTGCGCCAATTGCTCAGACTAGTAGGATCAAGTGTAAGGCTAGCTTCATGTTTCATGTAATTTCGAGCTTCGATTTAGGTAAGGGTTACATCACGGAACTTGTTGAGGTGGCGGTTATACATTTTGTGTAAGTATTACCATTCGATACCATTTACACCTCCTGAAATGTTCTGCAATGGGTCTTCTATTACTGAGGGGCTTGGCAGGCTCTAGTCCTGTATTTTTTTCCTGCTTTCGTATTTCATACTCTTAACCTGCATCCCACAGAGTACGCCGAAGAGCAACAAACCCATGCTGGATAAAGGGAAAGCATGCACTGATAAGAAGGGAAGCGATCCACGCACAAACAGCATATCAGGTAGAAATGATGCTGAAAACACTAGCGACAAAGAAATCTTCAGCAGGTTCAACCGGGATACCGGCAGCAGCAGCGACTCTGAAAGCAGCAGTGACTCCGATAGCAGCAGCGAATTTGAAAACAGCAGCGACTCTGAAAGCAGCAGTGACTCCGATAGCAGCAGAGAATTTGAAAACAGCAGCGACTCTGAAAGCAGTAGTGATTTTGGAAGTAGCAGCAGCAGTAGTAGCAGCAATGAAGGTTCCAACAACAAGGTAGGCATCGCCGCCGCCGAATGGCAACCAATCAATCATCTTAATTACCCCAACTTCATATGTGTGCCTTATTTTAAGACAATTCTAATAACTTCAGTCAGTGAATAATCAATTCGTTTTAAAAAGAAATTCACCTGCTGCCACTAAATAAACTATCGTAACGCAACAGCGTGGTATTTCTGTGAGAGTGGGTCTCCTAAGCAAAATTAGGCAGCTGATAATGAAAAATGTGATCGAAGAACGTAATCCATTAAATTTCAGATATTTTGTAGACATTTTTGTAGGAGAAAGTCAAACTACAGATGCCATGATGTACTTGGAGATGAGACTCTGTAGGACTAAGAAACGTTATCTTCACCTGACGTTTAGTTTAAATACATTGGATTTTAGTATCAAAAAGTAAAACATATAAGAAAGGGATCGCGTTCTGGATAAACGAAACGATAATCTGGCTGATTTAGCCACCGGATTTTAGATGGTCACCCTAGTATGTCAAGAACGACTAGGAATCCATCTGAATCCTTCTCGAGCCACATTGAGTTTGCGTTTCCTTAGGTGCTAAAATAATGGCGCATGTGATTACAAGAAAAGGCTGGAGCCATTTATTGGATCTAGTACATCTGCCACAGATCATCTCCGTCCGAGAAACTGGAAAGCCTTCACGACGGGCACAGGACCAAGAGGTCAAACGGGCATGCGGAACCGAGAGCCAATGCTAATGGAAAGATGGGTGGTGGCTGGAGGTCACGTGACCAACGTCGAACACTGCCTACTGATGTGCTCACGAAGCGGAAAAAAACTCATGGGAGGGAGGGTGGGTGGGAGGAGGGGGGTGGGTGGGAGGGAGGGAGGCTAAGAGACGCGCTGACTTGCCTTCACCTACGCCGGCACCCAAGAGGACAGTGTAATTTTGACTTACGGGTGAATGGGTGTTTGGTAATGCAACCTTGCGTGGAATCTCCCCTATTCCTTCGTTGCACACCCAGTAGCATCCCCTGGCAAAATGCCCCATGGATGTTGGCGGCGCCCTACAGCAGCCAAAAGGGACTGATTTCACCTTTACCCAAGCCACCTCTCTAACGCCACACACATAAATCTTTAAGGATAGGGGCCCGAATTTGTCCTGCTAGTTCAGAAACATATTTTTCTTGCTATGAAGAAAATATGGCAGTAGAATGTGCAACGATTGCTTTTGCACCTGATAAGGAATGCAAACCCTTACGAACACAGGGCAGTGTGTTACGGTTAGGTTTGGGGCTAGGTTTCACGTTATGGTTCACGTTTTGCACGCCAACCTGTATCGTGTTCCCTAGGGGATTAGCACAAGCAGTTTTAGTTTTGGAATCGCGATAGTTAGGAGCGTATGGGCTCTTTCCTGTCGCATAACTGTCCAGCTTAGGTATATTAAGGCTGAAGGCGGTGGCTGCCGTGGCGTGGGTTCTCCGACTAGCAGTGACGTGACAAAAAATTATTCACGCTTATAATTTATCCTTAATTCGTGCCAATTTGTTGATGGCGGATATTTGATGGCTATTTCGTGGGGATGAAGAGTTCTTAATTACATTAGTGAAATTATTAACTTCTGGTACAGGCGTCGATTACACGGTATAGATCTAGTAACCGTGTCTCCCCTCTGGAGTTGAAAGTTTTAGCTGCCCACTGAAAACCCCGAACGATTAGCCACTTAAAAATTTGCTTAAAAGTATGCAATGTGATTTTTGCCATTGTCTTACCTGTCCAACGTTTTTGTCATATTCTCCAAGTTTCTGTACCTGCTCAAGAAGCGACACCTCCGAAAATGAAAAAGCAGCACATGCGCTCCGCAGAAAAAAATGGTGGGTAAAAATAGCTTATTGAAAATATTGTTTTCTGCACTTATAGTTGAAGTTGCCCTTCGTTACAAGAATTCTATTTACCTACAGCAAATGGGTTTCTCCTGCGGCTCAAAGCATGCTTGCAAGTTCACCCTAGTTATTGCTAATTGATAGCTATCACATAGCTAGTTCATGTCTATTTCAGTATTATGGTTAAAAACCCAAAAGCGTTTCATAGAGCCTCCTGTTTGACGGGTCTAGGTGAGACGGTTCAGCTACCTCAACTGAAAACTAACTACAGACTGAAGAAGGATGTTTTTAGTTTTTGCTTGAGGGTTACTTCAGCTGTGGCATAATAACACCTCTTGGACTAAATCCGCAGCTCTCTTACACGAATTTCGAGCTCAACTTCGTTTTCCACGGATAAAAAGGCTCGAGGTACCATTGAAGTTTTTTCGGTGGTGTAGCATCTGTTGCCTCATAGGTTTATAGGTTGCGTGTGCGTTTACATACACCGGTGAACGTGCCATGCTCAATGAAAGCTGCGTATTCTACCCCCCTGCCAATGTGATGGGTTCTTTATTGCATACCTTGTGAGAGGGAGAACGCATTTGGGGTAGTCAGCATTTTGCCCGGTTGTTGATAAAGCATTTTAAGTAGTTGACGACAGTAAGTGCATTTTTCTACACTCTTCCCTTTCACTTGTACTAGCTAAGTTGAATAGCCTCGCTTTCAGTCTTTACATCCAACCTCTTCGGTAAAATCTGCGAATTTGAAATTGGCACGCAGTTTGTATTGTTAACCATTCAAATTCTCTTATAGCCGGTGAAAATGGCACTGCGCGTTGGGCAGTTAAATGCTGAAACACATGCCGCTAAATTTAATTAATCATGACAAAATTGTCATTGATCGACTGGTTAGATTACATAGTTTCTATAGAAAATATGCACGAAATAGCCTTTCGTGTATTTATTTGGTAGCATCCCATATCTTCCAAATGGTACTCAAAGAAAGAGTACCTGTTAGGTCAAAAAGTTTGAAATTATGAGACCTATTTCCACCGTGAAATTTCCTGTCAAATAGCACCGTATATTACGGATGGAAGTGAATATGCGAGCCAAAGGTTCTTGTGGCAAAGAAGATAAAAGTGTAATCACTGGGACAGAACGTGTAGTGCTCTGAGCTTTTGGTTTCGTACAGCATGCCATCATCAGAGACGCTTCTTTGTTGTTGCTTGTTCAAAGCCTGTCATGATGGCCTCCTGTATGAGACCGAAAGCCCTGACCAATGCACGTTCTGTCTCAGTGATCGTGCTGCAATCTTCTTTACAGCATGGTATCTGCCGGCTTAGTTATGATTCTCATTTAGTATACAGTATCTTCTCTACTACACTGGACGATTATTTGAGACCTCTGTGATATGAACTTTAAACCATAGATCAACGTGAAGCGATCCCTTCCGTGCCCCCTTCTCAGGCGTCCTTTTTCTCAGTCGACGGTCGTGACAACCTGCTAAAGCATTCTCATCCCTCAGGCTTGACCTGAGCCGAGTTGTGGCTGCGCTTACTCCAGGCTATCTTCCGCACGTCGGCCAGCGTGGTTTGTCACCTTTGACGTCTTGTACGTAACCCCACCCCCTGAGCCAACCGTTGCCACCTTGTAATTATGCCCTCTAACTCAACTGTTGACCCAACCAATCACGGGTCCGATATTCAACCCGTTCTTTCCTCAGGCTGAACCGGACATAACGAACGCAGTCCTACTCACGCGCCAGTGGGTGGATGTTCTATTCTGCCACAGAGGAAAACAGCCATCTCCCGGCAAACTTGTGTACCAAATAAATTACTCCTCATAACCCACCGCCTTCTCTTGTAGACGGAGCGCATTTAGTTTGGGCAGCTAAGTCGAGCTCATATACTTGACCGTAAAAACACTTAAGCTTTTCTTTAGTTTTCAACTGTGTAGTTAGTATTTTTGAATCTCTCGGGACAAGTTCACCGACAGGTAGGTAGAGGCCAATCCGAAGTGATTTTTTATATCGTTGACCTGTAGCTTCTTTGAGGTTTTACCGCGGAGCGGCTGACTGGTGGACTGACAGTCAGGCTGCAATGGATCCTTCTAAATATGGCCGTTATGGCACTCCCACTGCGTGGTACCAGAGCCGCTTCTATCTTATGCTATTGGGTTCTTGTTTGGTTTTGGAACACAGTGCGTGTGCATGCGCCCTCTCCCGTCTCCGGACAGAACGTGTATTGGTCAGGGCTTTCGGTCTCATACAGGAGGCCATCATGACAGACTTTGAGCAAAGCAACAACAAAGAAGCGTCTCTGATGATGGCATGCTGTACGAAACCGAAAGCTCAGAGCACTACACGTGCTGTCCCAGTGATTGCACTTTTATCTTCTTTTGCCACTATAGTCCACCGAAATTCAACGTCCCTGCACCACCTTGCTGTAGAGCATACGGTGGATATAATCGAAATTGATGGTTGAACTATCATACCACTTAAAAAGGCCGCCAGATCCCAAAATGGAATGTAAGCACAGAGGACAGCTCTTAAGGTTTTTGGCTCAATAGGTTTTTTTCATTAAAGTCCGTAGTCAACTCCTTGCGGTGCAACCTATTTAAAGACCATTAGGCAGACTGGAGACGGCTTTTATGTTTTTGTCGCTTTTCAACTGACATGCATTCATTGAGCCCTTATCCCTTTGCTCTAGAGCGACAGGAATTACGCATCAATTCCAACTACTTCCCTTATTCAAAATATTTAACCATAAAGGGTAGCTTTACTAGGCATTTTATAGAACTTTACTGTCAACATACATAGTGTCACACTTCCAGAAGACCACAAAGTGATGCTTGCTTCATTGCTGTAGTGACGAAAATTGGTCCTTCGCAAATGTACTTTTTGCAGAGAGCCGTTTGTACTCTCTTGCCTCTTTTCGGATTTAAGTGTTCTTTATTTTGACCACAGGCTGATGAAAATTCTTCTGTATCTTTGACAAATTAATCACACCTATTTCGTTCTGCATGTATCAAAAGCCACCTCGTTAGCGCAGAAACTGATATGTTCATTTCGGTGTTTTACTTCTTAATAAAGTTCATGCCTTATTTTGAAGGATGTACCAAATAAGTCATAAAAACTTGCATTTAAAGGCTTGAATTCAGTTATTATACTTTGAAAAATGCCGAATTTGGAATTTTATATGTGATGCAAATCATGGAAAATAAATCAATTACTTTCTCTTGCGTTCGAAGAATAAAGAATCTGATCCACAGAATGTTTCTTTGTTTCGACTAATTGTTAACTATTTTGGGGCTATCATCTAGGAATGCCTGTCATTTATACCTTTTATGGGTCAGCGAACTTTATTTTAAGGTTCTCTTATGGGGTCTCACCAACCAAACGCTCTGTCAAAACCACACACATATAATGCAACTTTTACTATTTCTCACCTGTGACTGATTTACAGTGGGTTTGCTATGTCATAAAATTTCAACCGAAGCTCAAAAATTAAGTTTTTGATGTGAAAAAAGCGGTTTAGTAAAGCCGCCAGATTATTTTAATTCTAAAAAATCTCAAGATGCTTCAGTCAGGTCAGGAAGGTGGCTTTGGAATGAACTTCTTCTTAACAGTTTGGAAAAAGGGTACATTCTTTATAAAAATAACTATTTAAGTTGCAGGAAATTTGCTCATATGTTTTCGATTTCCTTTCCAATTCAAATACATTTCATAGAAGATATGCACTTAAATAGTTTCTCGACTTCTTCACAGTTTTAACTTGATAAAATTATATCTTTAGGTTTTAAGAAAAATTATACTTTTTATTTTAAGACTGCAATTTCCAGTCGTAAAGCATTTAAGCTCTCCGTTTATAAGTGCCGCTTATAGAGTATACAACATGACCTACGTCGATTGTAAAACGTTATAAGAATTATATGAAATCTCCTTAAGAGTGTAGAGGAATGTGGGCTTTTCCTTAGATAGACCGTATACAGCATGTAGTTTGGAAGCCATGTATACAGATGTATCGGTTGGTTGGGTTCACAGTATACGGCGATTGAAATGTTAGTTTAAAAAATAGATGCCTACTAGAAGACGTTATGTACTATTATCTCAGCAAAAGACATAATTTTGTCTTGCACGATTTCAATACAATATATTTCCAATCACAGACATTAAAAATCAATCCTCAACATTCATGCTACTTAACTAGACATTATTTACAGAATGTAGTTCTTGCAGACTGTCAGAAAGAGGCTAGGGCTCTCCTGTCTGAAATATAATCAGATGATACTACACGAGGATAAATTTTACAGATAAGCTTATGGAAATGAAAGTTATTTTTAAAATTCAGTTTGAAATTTCTTGCGATATAGTAGCCCGTTGCTCTTAGTAGGTTTATAAGAATTCGATTGAGAAGTCAAAGTGCTTAGTAACATCATCATTTTTCAAGAAATATTCTGCCAAAATCCATTCCACTTCTTAGACAGGATAAAATTTGGTAAGACAGTGGGTAAGGAAACCCCTGTGCTTGCACTCAAATACACGTAAAGTACCTGTTCCAGTGTTCTTAACTTAATCCGAACACAAGCCTTAACCCTTCATTTAAAGTTAACAATAACTTTTTATCAAGCTTAAACATAATATACCTACAGTTTAATATCATACCAGCTGAGCTACAAGGAGAGTCCATTTGCCTATCTGCTGCCAGACAATGAAATCGGCGTGACGTTTTCTCATTGGTTGTGGATCTGGATTCGAGTGGTATTTAAATGATGTCAGAGGTCGGGTCTGCGCTGTCAACAACGAAATCACCCCAAAAAAGGTGCACATTGCGCACAGGCCTCGGTTAATTGATTTTAAATATTCTTCTATATTTTGTATTTATTTATATATGAGATGGGCTATTACTTAGCAGCACACAAGATTTTATCACCTGAGCGTCTGTTCAGCAAAAGATTTGGGGGTTGATGAGTGGTCTTAGGTGCAAGTAGTGTCGTCTGTGGAGAGAGAAATTGCAGGGAGAGTTGAGGAAAACTGGTCAAGGAGATGCATCTACCGTTTAAATGGACATCAACCAGATTTGAAAATTTCCTTAAGGCAGATGAACGCAAGTTTTTCCACATACACTGACAATATATTTGCCGAAATGTATAATTACTCGTAAGAAATTTTCGCTTTCATAAACGATATGGTTTTTGTTACTTTTAATCTGAAAGCCCCGCTGTATACGCTTAGAGGTTTTCCTCTATCATTTTTAAAATAAATCATGTAAGCACGTACACTTTTTGATGAAAGTATGATATTATTTTGGAACTCAAACTTCCCTTGGAGAATACTAAACAACTGCATTGTTATTATTAAGTAACTATACAATTAACAATGATTCGATTTCCTAGGTTTAATTCGTTTACCTGCGGAAACTGACAGGCATTAATCATAGTATAAGACGCAGTCTGAAAGCCACTTTTATATCTATAATTTATTATCGAATACAACTAATTTTTAGGCTTTGATATAGACTAAGAAAGCATTCTAGTTCAATTATAACTAATGCACATGTCTTAAAAAGGGCCAATTACAGTGCCGCAGACTACTGGAATTCGTACTTAAAGCTCTCAACTTAACTCTGCCATTCAACGCATTTATGATTATATGGCTAGCTGCTTTCCGCTGAAAAGGTATTTCCTAAAAAGAACATCTACGGAATTACCTCTTCCTGAGACTGGAGTTAAAGGATTCAAAATATCCTTGTTGATTAATCACATCATTCGGCACCGTAATGTGTGAGCGGTTCTCTCGGTGCTGTTGCCTTTTACAGTTAAATTTATCGCCTTAGGCTTTTAGCCTACAACAAGACAGTGTAGGTTACGTCGACGTAGGCTTGTTAGTCATCGTGAACTATGAAAGCCTAGGGTGTGGGATTTAATTATAGTAGTGTTAAAGGCTACTTGTTGAAGCATTTGTCGCCTGCCTCCTACCGTTTTCTCTATCAAGCTTTAAAAGGCAACTGCAGGGCCGTAAGCTCACCGAGGCTGTCCTCGTGCTTACACGATCGAAATCCACTACAGGCAAGTAGCTTCAATCTTTCAAGTACTAAGAGAAATAACTTCCATCAGTTGATGTTACTTCGTTTATCGCTAGAACATGGGACTAGAATCCCTGTAATACTGTTGGGCTTGCACGAAATTCCAGGGATACTAGGCAACGATTAGGGTAGGGGTCAAGGTTCCGGCTATGGTTTTGGCTAGTAGTAATGTTAGGACACAGGATTGTGTACCATTCTTTTAATTAAATTCGACATTAGCGTGAGTACTGTTTCCTACATTTGAATTGTGGATCGAGGTAACCTGCCGTCACCTGTCTATAAAACATGAGCACATGCGTTGAGTCCCTTTGTTTTTAAGTACGGAGAATCTTAATCCAGGATGCCGTTCATTTTCCTAAAGGGAATGAAGACATATATAGGGATTTACATACCTAGCAAACGTTTTCCGTACCTCCCTGGGTCTTGATCTCATTTCCCGATATCAGCTGCGGGTTATTGAAACAGAGAATATATACATAAAAAGCACTTAGGCATAAATGGACAGACCAACGAGAAGTGCACCACGATTATCGGGAGATGTTCTTTAGTCTGAAATTACCTGCTAACATTCCCAGTGTTTGCAAAGCCAAACAGGTACGCTGTTACTGTCTGCTTGCCAAATAAAGGTAGGTGACTTTGTGGTCTTATTTCTGTGCAGCTAACAAGAAACTGATAATTTCAGAGCACAGTCCCTTTTTTATGGTTTTATAGACAAGACATTCACATGACCATGAGAGATTGCATTGTCCCGTTGCCCTCTTTATAAAATGGATGCCGTATAGAAGTGAAACTGAAACCTTACGCATATTGTTTCTACGGTCATTGACAGACTTCATGGAACATAAACCGCGATGTTGCGTGATTTTACAATATTTCCCACACAGCAGGATGTAAATTTTGAGTGGTCATCCTTTCTTTCTCTTATATTAACAGTACTGGGTGAATGTTTCTACTCTTTATTAATGCTATTGATTTTTGTGATTTTCTAAATCAGTTTCTATTTTAAAATCAATATGCACAGAAATGTTCTCTTTGTATTTGATTTGTTAGGTGTTAGGTGGCAAGTATTTTTGACTCTTAACAATTTTCGTCACTCTCCATTGTACTTTTTCGAGACAGTTCTGATCTTGAACTGCCTAGATTCTCCAAGCTCGTATAGCATATTCTCAATGCGGCTTTACGAATGCTCCGGAAATCACCAAAATCCAAAATGCTCTCCTGATGGCGTGCTACACAAACATTGCGCTGTTAACCACGCTCGAGCTATGCAAGGATGGTTATAAAGTAGTGGTCACCAGTAAAGCAAGGTCTGTTTGAATTTCAATATCTTGTAAGGCTGTACCGTTAAGAAAGTAGTTTCTTCAGTTGGTGGATCCAAATGAGTTGCCTAAGCGACGTTGAACCGCAAAAGTCAATGTCTCGACAACTCCGTCAACCGGCTAAGGTGGAACTATATTCTATCGTCGTTGGCAGAGCTCCGGATTACAATTAAGATTTTAATATCGTTGGCAAACATTGCAGATCTCCAGTCCAGATCACTGACACAATCAGCCATGTATATTAGGAACAGAATTGTTCCTAGTAATGGTCCCTGGGGAACCCCAATCTTGACCACAGCAGATATTGACATCTCTTAACCGATACAAACAACCTGTTTCCGATCCATGGATGTCTTTAATAGGACCTGGTGGATACCGACCACGCTGAGGTGGAAGTTAACAGCAAGCGAAAGTTGTGGCAAACTTATCACAAGGTAAAGGCTGTCCTTTCGTGGAAGAAGTTCAATGCGCAGAGAAATAGGGTAACAGACCTTGTTTATAAAGCCGGCCCAGCAGTCGGACAACCGCAAAAAACCACCGGTCGGTAAGCCTCGCGACCGAATGTTGCAAGATTATGTGGCTAATCATCAACCGTGAACTGATGTCATTTTTGGAGTGGTAACTTCTTATCTCTGACGCGGTCCTTACTGTCCTCAAAGTGGGATGGAATGCGACATCTTCATGTTTGCTGACGACATAAGGCTTTCGAAGTCATCCATAACGAAACTGATGGCCCAAATCTACAGGCAAACTGGCGGCAACTGGAGCGATGGGCCAGCCACTGAATCCTCCAATTCAATGTTTCCAACTGGAAAATTTTGCAAATCGGCTGAACCAGCACGGCGCATTAGAAGAGGTTTCATCTGAATCGCACACCGCTCTCAGAGGCAGAGGTTCAGAAGGATATAGGAGTGCGGATCACGCCTTCGCTGAAGACATCGCGCCAATGCTCACCAGTACCCCAACCCGCAATTAAAAATGTGTATCTAATCAAGCGCACCTTTGCAAATTTCGATGAAGTGTAACTTCTTAAGGCCTTCAGGATGTTCCTACGACCAAAATAAGACATTTCCATTCATACCTGGAGATTTTGAGCAGCCAAAACCTCAGGATCCTTGGAAAAGGTCCAACGAAGTGCAACCAAGCTCACTGATGGCCAAGGTGGCCTGCCTTACAAGACACGATTGTCCAATCTTACAGGGTTCCTTTGAACTGGCGGTGCGGCAATACTGCAAGCATTTCGTGTGCTGCAGTGTGAATTTTGCCTCGCAAGTTGCGACATCTCTGAGCTGGCCAATAGCACTAGTATTGGAAAACATCCTCTTAAACTATGTGTAACTGGGGCAGGTCTGGACGCAAGCAGGTGTTTATTCTCCAAAATCTTAATTCAAGAATGGAATGCTCTGCCAGCGGACATCGTTATGTATCCATGTGTTAACACTTTTAAGAAGAGGTTTGAATAAGACAGCAAAACGTACCAACATTGCATCAAATTCAAGTACATATTCACCATGTCATCCACCATCCTTAAAAGTTACATTTTATAAACAATTTTCAGTTTGATAGCAGGCTTTGAGATTCTAGGAATTGCACTAAATTGGTCTTAATTATCATTTCCATAACCTTGTCCAGGACACATGTCAATCTTGTGGGCCTGTAATTTATCACAGATACTTGACTACTGCTCTTGCGTAGGGCAATTATATGCGCCAGCTTTCAATCGACAGGAGGTTTTCTGTGGTCAAATAATGTTTTACAGAGCAATGACAGGGAAACAGAATGTTTGACCCTCCACTGTATACTTCTGATGACATTGCGTGCAAAAAGGCAATAAATACAATTATTGATGATTTATGGGTCGGTTTGATGCCTCCGATCGGTGTGCGACATCAATCCAAGTAGTATGAAAAGTCAGTTATAGACTTCGGCGATGTCTTGGACGGTCTTTGACGGACAAAATTTAAATTCGATGCGTCTTGACCTTCCGTTTAGTTCACACATTTGCTGGTTGGAAAATTTGCACAGAAAATCTCTTGCTTTGAACATTGGTCACAGTTATCGGTGTTAAGCAACCTTGTCTTCCTATTTACTGCACTGCATATCAAGAAATCAAGATTGCGTTGTAAATCAATTGCGTTTGTGTAAGATTAATTTTTATCAACCGTTTTCACCCGCCTACGGGCTTACTACCGCAACGTTTTCCCAAATATTACTTAATAGATGGACAAGTATTGTGGAAAAAAAAAGATCGGTTTGTGTTGATGTCATAAAATCAGTTGATATTTTGTATATAAAAGTCTTTAGTTGAGACTTAAAACTATGATTCAGATTAGTTGGCTTTGAAAAACTCTAAATTCCGCCTCATTCTACTCCATTGGGCAAAGATCAAAATGTTTTTGCTGCCGGCGTGTGTTATATTGGCATTTTTTGTGTGACGATTTTGAAAGTTTCCGATTGGTTGGTACATTAATTCAATCAAGCGAATACCTTACATAAAGAGTTAACAGTTAACGTGACTAGAACATCCGACTGGCTTCCCAAAGCTTCTGAATCTAAGCCGCAGAGATTAGCCTACTAATGGCAACTAAAGTAGCTGATTTTGATGTAATTTCAGTGCGTACCCGTAACCAATGCCACAGATGGGGTGTAGGGTGAATTGTGGTTGCTTGCTCCACGCTCAGGTGGGTGGCCAGTTTGGACATTGGGCTGGTTCCTAATAAAGTGAAGAGCGACTGTGATAAACCTTGTGGACTGCATCCACGCTGCACTTTAGCAGATATTCCTCAATGCTTAAAATCGGATACACTTAGAAACCATGGTGTGCAAAAAGCTGCAGCTTGGATAGCTTCCAACTGACGGAATAACTTGAACCTCTGAGGCCGGATATTCAGACTGCAATGACTCCATGCACATGTTGCTTCTATGGCACTTCCAATCAGCCTTGACTCGAATCGCAGTCTCGCTGTTTCTGTTTAAAATCAGTCCTTCTTAAGTATAACAGACGTTAAGGACTTGGTTAGGTGGTCTAGTCAGCTTTGGAGGATATTGCTTCAAAGCCCCCCTCCGGTCTTTTCGGAATCAGCATTGGGCACATGTAGGTGAGCTAGGAGACTGTATGGAAGATTCTGAGCAAGTTTGATATTACTATAAACTGATTCACGCACAAAGCAATTTCACTGCTTCAAACGCTTCGGATGTACATGTTATGCATCCTCGTTTGCGATCTTCGAACTCTTTCTAGACTAAAATACAACAAAAAAATCAAACAATGTTTAAACAATGTTGCCATTCGGCGCCTTAATGGTTGCTTGATGTGAAAGTTATCATCTTAATTCTTAGTAACGGGTTGTGTAGCAGAGGTCTTAACCATATTAGCCTGGTTAGATATTACATCCATTTTAAGTAGTCGAAAGTTGTGTTCAGCTAGTGTAAGTTGTCTCTCTGTAGACATCGTAGTATGGCCTCCGGACCAATTACATAAAAACAGATAATAAATATAGCAGAACTGAGAATGACTTAGAATACCGTTCTTGCATCTCTATGAAGTTTGATAATGAAGGCCATTTTCCAAGTAGCAAAAACCTCACTTCGCAAAAGTGATCGCGTTTATTTTTTAGGATGAAACTTTTACGCTGTTTTCCTTGTCTTTCTTAAGTTTTAAAATTGGATTACATGTCCCCCTATGCAAAACTTCAATTAGTGGGTGAAATTTACCCAAATGCATCTTTTGAATTTTGCTGTCTGTCTCGTTATTTATACTATTGAAGGTGAAAAAATCGAAATAAAATTGCAAAAATTACAAAACCTGGCAATATGGTAAATAAGTCAATTTTTGATGAAAATATTATCCTTCCTTCATAATTAGCCTTGCATACCGTACATTTTCGAAGATTCTGTGATAAACTGTACAGTTAACATTCTCAGCGTTATTAATGTATGTAGTAAAAGAGAAAATCAATTTTTGGCAATTAAGAGATTAAGTAGATGCCCAATCAGCATATTCATAAAATGGCGGATTCATTGAGAAATCAAAATTCTGTCTGATTATGCAAAGATGACTCACTCTTGTTTAAGCAACTTAGTTTGATTGAATTGGTTGAATTTGAATTTGAATTTTTTAACCTGAACACACCAAACCTATGCTTCACAGTAGCCTTTTTGGGTTCTCGTCTTCTGATCAGAGTCTTGTTGTACGTCTGTGGCAATATTAATTCGAGCGTTGTCAAATTTCTGCATTCTTAATAAGGAACAGGTTGCAAATATTTTAAAATTATTTTTTAGTTTTTACGCCCCCCTGCCATCCCCAAAATATATATCCAGTCATGTCTACTCATTAAAAATGGGATACAATGGGCCTGATATATCCAGTGACAGGACGATACGCTCCTATGTGTCACGGGATTGAATTGTTAACGATAGCAAGAAATCTGCAAAGAGGACAAGTATACAGCTAACTATACTTGTATTTGGTATTCTTGGAAACATATGTTGGACGAGGACATCGAGAGAAACGTGTGCGTATGCACATCTACCGTTGCTTTTTCATGCGTGGTTGGGTATAACCTCGTCTTATTGATAAATCATGTCTGAATTTTGGTGATTATTTCATGAGCTCGTTTGATGACCGTAGCACCAAGTTGAGTAGAATCCCAAGTCTCGTTTCCGTACATTATGCAATACATTCAAAAGAATTGTCTATTTAAGGAATAAAGAAAAACAACAACTTAATACTTCACGGAAGATTCCTATTCTCCCGCTTGTAGAAGGGGGCAGGTGATGGTACTAGGTTTGTCTAGAAATTGCCTAAATTCGTATGCGCTCTGAAAATAACTTCGTCATCGACTAAGCAAATCAGTGTCCGCTCTGACGAAGGCTTCGTTATTGTCCCATTAAAAGCGTGCTTATTTGATTTTGCAAAAATTGGAAATTTTAGCAGGTTACTGCAGATAAATGATACATTTCCAGATAGGTGTGAAAATTTGTAAAGTTCGATACCTCTCTCTTTTCTTCACAATCTCTATAAAATAGCGCATTAACTACTGGTCTGGAGATAGCTATTGGTGGTATTCTACCTGCTGAATACGCCTTCGGTTAATAAGTCTGCGTAAAAAGGTTGTAAAACTAGAGCAACCTAGTTATTGAGGAAAAGGACCTGGAGAAGAAGAATAAAAATTATTTCAAACGTATGCCGATCACTACTAAAGTGTGGGATTCCACTTGAAAATAACCTGTTTCCTAGCATCAATGTAAACTATGTCTAAACACAAATCGTGTATAAACAAGTATATAAATATATAAGTATATTGATAAGGTGGAACCGACCAAGTCAAGGAAGGGTCGGAATGGTCATTTCTGGCTTATTAGCCGTCATCAGCCAGTCATACCCAATCTTAAGTGTGGACCACGTGGGATTCGAACTCGCGACCTTTGGTATTTGAGTCAAACGCTCTACCACTGAGGCACAGGCTCTTTGTTTTGTCGGTTGTGATCGGGAATATGATGATAGTGTGGGGCTCACCGATCTGCTTAAGGAAAATGTATGTTCCGTTGTGCCCTGGAGCTCAGACTAGAGCCCTCGCAGGCGGTCGCATAGGGACGTGTAACATATATTGATAAGGTGGAACCGAAAAAGACAAGGGAGACCGGAAAGGCCATTTCTGGCTTATTAGCCGTCATCAGCCAGTCATACCCAATCCCAAGTGTGGCACACCTGGGATTCGAACCCGCGACCTTTGTTTATTGTGTCGAATGCACTACCATTGAGCCACGGGCTCGTTGTTTTGTCGGTTGTGATCGGGAATATGATGATAGTGTGGGGCTCACCGATGTGCTTAAGGAACATGTATGTTCCGTTGTGCCCTGGAACTCAGATAAGAGTAGGTACAGGCAGTCGCATAGCGACGTGTAACATATGTTGATAAGGTGGAACCGACAAAGACAAGGGAGACCGGAATGGCCATTTCTGGCTTATTAGCCGTCATCAGCCAGTCATACCCAATCCCAAGTGTGGACCACCTGGGATTTGAACCCGCGACCTTTGGTTATTGAGTCGAACGCTCTACCATTGAGCCACGGGCTCGTTGCTTTGTCGGTTTCGATCGGGAATATGATGATAGTATGTGGCTCCCTGTGTGAAAAACCATATTAACATCAGAAATGAGTACTATTATAGGCCCATCTGATTCACAACGATTTGTTCTTATTAAAACGTGTCTACGGTTTGGTCGGGGCGGATTTCAGTGGGCCCCAGTTTCTTAAAAAAATATAGGAGACAAAACTGTTTCGCTGAAGAATTAATAGCTAGCGTTGATAGAATTGGTACGATGCACTGAAATAGGACCGTGATATTGAGGGTGAGGTGAGTGTTTCGAACGCTCCTTCTTGTGGGAGAGATAATATAATGACCATAGCAAGTGCTTAAAGTCATCAGGGAGAGGAAACAAGAGGAGCTCATCGTGGACAAACGGATCGAAAAGAAAAAGGGCACAGTAGGGGTCACGAGATCATCACCGAGCTGCTACGTAGTGAACTGCAAAGTCCACCGACAAGGTGGAGAAAACAACAAAAACCACTGCGATCATCAACAGAGACCGCGGAGACCCTCGTCAGGGTTTCAGAAACGGAGAAACGTATCAATGTTTTCAACGGTTGGCAATGATGGTTGAAAAAAGGAAGGAAAGATAGCGGCTGCGAAGATTAAGGGCAGAGGATAATGTTAGCATATTGAGAAACTAATGTTATGTCTGGGGAATCGCCTCAACTAACAAGGGGACCCTTTTCAAAGTCTAAATGTCACGAGTTTGGGAAGGAAACGGATAACAAGGACTTATTATATTCCGAAGTTAAATGTTTGCGTTTTTTGGTTTTGAAAATAGTAAATGTAGACAATAACTTAATTTTGAGTGAAAGATCATTCAAGATCATTGAAGATGTAGTTGTAGGCAAAAACCCTGAGGAAGGTTAGTTGTAGAGCTAAGGGGTAGTGAAATGATCATGGAAGAATTACGAGTGGCATAGGGTCGATCTACCGGAGTAAAAGCGTTAATTCGTGGGAGATATGGACAGGATGTAACGCAAAACAGGAAGCAGAGACCGGCTTCGAGTCTACTAATCCAGTGAAATTTAATGTTTGCTAACTTGCATCTATCCATATAAGAGATACTGCATCCACAAGGAGAAAATAGTCTTTGAGTTAATACTCTGTGAACATTTTAAATCTTATTGTGGTCAAAAGGCGTTTATTAGCCCAAAGAGAGATAGCATTATTCGCGAATGGGAAGACCAAACACGCGATACAGTCCTAACTTTATATCCGGAAGGAAGGAATTATGTGATATATATATATATATATATATATATATATATATATATATATATATATATATATATATATATCCATGCAGCCTTTGCAGAATTGTGATCTGCAAGAGACGATAATTCTACCTGCTTCGTGTAACAAAGACCTAAGCTGTTAGGGTTGATTGTTCTAAAAGTTGACTATTTTAAAATAATGATGGTCCAGGAAGTTTGGTGCTGCCAAAACACGTGAAACTACTCCTAGCTGGGAGAATTTCGTTTGCCAACTAGAGCTCCCACGTGAGAGCATAAGTAGGTCAGTGGTGATTTTATAAACTCAACTATTGTTTGATTCTTTATTAAATGAGTAAATGCACTTTTGATCATCAGCGTAAATGAAATTTTGTGATTTTATGAGTAAAGCTGAAATTTATTTATGTACAGAATTACGAGAAAGGGACCTAGAACAGTGCATTGAAAAACGCCACTCGTGATCGGCTGCGGCGTTAAGTAGCTATTACCTACTAAGACCTTCTGGCTGCGATTAGTTTAATAGGAACCAAAGAAGTTGAGGAGAGGAAGCCGGATGCCAAGGGCTTCCAGTTTCACTAAAAGACATCTCTACGGTACTTTGTCAAAGTCTTTGTTCAAAGTTCAAAGTAGATCACAACCACTGACTGCTGTGCATACCCAATCCCAAGTGTGGACCACCTGGGATTTGAACCGGTGGCCTTTGGAACTGACTTTGGTAATGACCTGTGGAATGACAGGTTGATGTTCGCTAATAAGCCAGAAATAGTCATTCTGGTCTCCCTTGTCTTTGTCGGTTTCAATTCATTAACATATGCTACACGTCGCTATGCGACCGCTTGTGAGAGCTTTAAAGCGAGTTCAAGGGCACAACAAAAGATACATGTTTATTAAGCGGATCGGTGACCCACACATTATCATCATATTCCCGATCGCAACTGACAAAACAACGGACCCGTGGCTCAATAGTGGAGCTTTCGACTCAATAACCAAAGGTTGGGGGTTCAAATCCCAGGTGATATATATATATATATATATATATATATATATATATATATATATATATATATATATATATATATATATATATATATATATATATATATATATATATGAGAATTCGCCTCATGCCGTCCTTCTCTTTGCCACTTTGTACATGAAAGATGTCCAGGCAATATCTATCTGCAGTTGAATATTAATAAATACAGAAAAAATGAAACGAAAAGGGCAGAAGATTTACATTTCTTCGCAAAATCTTAGTGTATATTCAGCCACTCAGTTGTGCATTTGCAATCTAATACCGGGGCCAAAAAGCAAAAAAATATATCGAAAAACGTGCCAATAAAAAGAAATAAGTGAGTTCTTTCATCTTTAGTAGATAGGTTATCCGGATAGTTTATCGGTCGAACGTTCCAGTATTTGCCTTGAATTGGTCTTGGACAAATGTTAAATACGCAGACATTCGTCAAAGAAATGTCTTTTTAAAAATTTTGAAGGAGGAAACTTATTATGCGTTTTTAAATCGACCTTAGGCAAACTTCTTGCCGAACTAAGTATTGCGCGTTTATTTTTCACCGCAACGAAATTTTACTGTTTGTGTAAGTCAACAAGTATGACCCAAACGGCCATCTGAATTAGAAGGAATGTCTCAAAACTAACTACTTCGGTGAATGCCTTTAAAAAACACTTTATTTTGAATTTTTTGATGAGCTCTTACAAAAGAATTTGCAATAATGTGCAATGGACAGAAACCACTGGAAAGCGTAAAGTATTCACCATTATTTCAAGTCATATCTGAAACTCATCGTAAGCCAACACCCAAACTAATTATAACGAAATTCCAAGTAAAATAAGTCCTCTTAATATGCATAAAATGGTAAGTTTCCGATTTTGCCTGACAGTATTTTTTAAATTTATTAGTGACTAACTGACCTGTCAGCACGTGATTTTATAAAATATTTTATTCCTGTGACGTCCTTGTCGGCGCAATCAAGCGAAAATCAGTTTGCCTTAGTCAAATGTATCTGAACCCATGTACAAACGCATGAAAAACACCAATTCTTGTGAAACCGTGTTGTTATTTTACTTAAAATGTAGGTTGATTGGTAACGGCCATCTCTACCATTGCCAGTAATCTGGAAGACTATGTCTATGGAATAAACACGTAAGGACCACATTTAAACATAATTCTACTCACATTGCTTTATTCATTCGTTTTCTATATGGACAGGCATCTTGTACATTTAAAAGTTCAAGTTGATTAGCTAACCCAATTTTCATGAGTTCAGAATTTGCCACATTTCTAAAAAATAGTATTTCTTAACAAAGTTGTATTAATGTTTTAACCACTACAAGCTTTCTTTTTAAGACCTTACTTCTTTACTGCTGTAAGTCTCTGATGAGATTTCATGGGATTGGGCATCTACTGTACTTAGCGTGAATTGTTTCTACTCATGTTAAAGGTAGGATGAAATAACTGACAAAGGCAAGGGAGAATGGAATGGTCGTTTCCGGTGTATTATTCAGCATCAGTTAGCCACACCCAACCGCAGGTGTTTCAGCAACTGAGGCTCTAACCCGTGAGCTATTGCTTAAAATTCCAACGCTCTCACGCGCTTCGCAATGAGCGTGTTAGCTTGTTGGTTCCGATCGGTACGCAGAATATTCATTTAAAAACATAGTATGCGTACTTTTATTAATCCATCTCATTATATATAAAAGATAATCTTCATCCATTCCATAGTTGCAAGAATGCTATACAATATCTTCCTAAATTCAGAGAAAACTTTAAGTCACTTTAATGAGGGAATTAGACTTTTGCCCTTGTGTTCCCTATCCACATTGAAAAATTGTAATATAATAAAAGTTCCAACCGCAAATCGGAAAAATATAAACGTAAGATCATCGACAGGTGTGAGCAAGTGGCAAGCTGCCGATAATGCCACAATATTCATTATATGTACGATAGGTTCTCAGCAAAAGAGAATCCATTTTGCACAAAAATAGGTCAATATTATCTGAAAGTATCACCTGACCATGCAGCCATGTTTCATATGAAGTGGCGGAAATTCCCTCATGTCCGTTGGATAACCAGTGGCGAGTGCAGCGCTGTGGGCAACTGCAGGCTTGCGTCGAAGGGATGTTGACAGTTAGGGAGAGAGACAATACGATATGCGATGACGGTAGCAGTGGGAATTTTAGTCAGCCTTTGAATGGAAAGTGGGCACCAACATTTTCACCGGCCTTCGATCACTCCGACCCCATCCTGGGCTCGCACCAATAGTGAGTCTTCAATCCATTTAAACAATCTGGTTGGTCTCTTGGTGCATAACCTAACCTCCTTTTGAGTCGCTGAACTGTCCTCAGTGCTATGGGTCTTGGTGTTCGGCTATTTTGGAAGTGTGTGCTCCTCTTCATCCCACCGCTCCATCCATGTAGTGGCCAAAGACTTCGAGGTTGACACACACACAAACATAAACAGACACAAACACACACACACGGGCGAGTAACGCACCTGTTGTGGTTATTAGTTGATGCGAGTACTGAGCAGGGTTTCTAAGCAGCATGCTGATCACGCAATTAGAAAAGTTCATTAAAAGAAACAGAAAAAATGTAGAAAATGTGTTCTACTACTGCTGTGGGTCTTGGTATTCGGCGATTGTGGAAGTATGTGTTGCTCTCCATCCCACCGCTACACCCATGTAGCGCCGGAAGTCCTCGAGGTTGACAAACACACACAAACGGGCGAGTAAAGCAACTTTTTTTGTTATTGATTGGTGCGAGTACTGAACATGGTCGCTAAGCACCACGCCAATGCACGCAAATCACTTATCGTCAAATTTGAAGATAGGTGATTAAGCGAATTTTAAAAATAATTCTTCGTTTCCTATTGAAACTATTAGATAAATTGTTGCTAATTTATTTATATTTCTAACTCTTTATCATTTGGACACACCTGCGGTTATTGGTTTAACAATAGAGGGAAAATGCGGTTGAAATCTTTTCACCCGACATAGTCTCATAAAAGTTTTTCAATATTTACGTAAAAAAGACGGAATCTAAAGATTAATTATAGAACTAGAGTTGAAAATATTGGAAGTACATTTAATTTCCAGCGAGATATTCTTTGCAGTAGTTGATATACCAGTTGAGATAGTTATTCATCCTGCGTAGACTCTTCGCTAATTCTATCTTCAGTCCAAACTCTTAACCAAGAAGATTTTTGCTTGCAGTGCTTTGCTTTAAACATATCTTGTTATACATCTTACGAATATTACATCTCTTATTACGTTAAACGTCACCAGTGAAAATTTTCCTTTCGTATTTTCGCTTTTAAAAATACTGATATTTTAAACTCAATATGAAACCTTAGTCAGCACTTATAGGCAAATCTCCTCTTAGCGTAAAATTTTCACCGTAAGCATGCAGAAACTAGACCTTGACGCCCTGGAAAATTTTATACTTTTATGTCTAAATATGGTTCTCTGTTCACGATCCTCAGTACCCTTCTTGACGGAAATTTGTCTCCGCTCACTTTTCAACAATGTGAGAAAGTTTAGCCTTTTATAATCATGGTTAGTACTGAGTCATATGACCGATAAAAGAGAACATTTAACTTTCTTTTAATATATTTCCCTAAGAGTAAAATCCTCCTGGATGTTGCATTTCATTTTTTTACTCATGCGGCTTTATCTTTAAAGTCGCAGAAGCTAAAAGGTTGTCTTCTCGTAGCTAAAACCCGCTGATTCTGGTCAAACATCTTTTTGGCAATTGAATAGGACATTATCTTTTCTAAGCATGAGCACTCCGCTCAATATTTGACGAAAAACAAGTTGTTTATCTGTAGAGGTACAACCCCACTGAAACGTCGGTTTTCACCCTCACTAGCAAACGAGAAGCCTAGGTCTACATCTGCAATATCAAAATTTATCTCAGAGGTTGGCCTTCTAGCTTAGGCAAGCCCACTTCTCTCTGGATCAACAGGAATTTCGATTTCACTTGAATCTTCACCCATTCACCTTGTTCCTGGTTTAAGTGAAATAGTGTCAACGCCACGTCTTTTCCCATCCAAGCAAACCACGCCGGCTATGGCTGCCAACATTAGTCAACCTAAGAAAACCCCCAGTAAATCTGAGTAATCTGCCAAGCGAGGCATCAAAATAAGTAATGTTATTACCGATGGGAAACTTGCTAACACCTCAGCATCTACAACATCTGCAAACGCTCTCGTTAGCATTTTTCCTAGCCCAAAAAGTGTCGAAAATCCCCAAATAACTAAGTCTTCTTATTATGTTAACTGATGTAAAAATTATTTATTCCTTTTTTCAATTGCACGTTTTCCGCCAATTTATGCTAAATTCCCTCAAAATCTCATTTATATGCTACTCTCTATCCTTCCCGCGGCACAATATAACCTTCACTTACATCGTTCTTATCCAACTCTGCCGTTGTACAATAATCTCAGTTCTTTTAACAGCAACATTTTGACAAATAACGCAACAGAGCAATTTTGTTTCCCACCTTTCGTTTCTTCTCTCCAGTTTTCTTCTACGGCACCAATTCTTCCTTTTTTATAAATAATAATGAGCGTAACCAGCAACTCAGGAATACGCTCAGTTTAGTTTCACTCAATGCGAGATCAGTTGTTAATATGATGACAGAGCTTGGAACACTAGCATTTGAGCTTGGTCCATATGTTCTGCGCATCATTTAATCCTAGGCTCACTCACTTATTTCCGACTCCAACCTCGCTAAAGATAATTGCACTTTGTGCCGACAAGACCGCGCTGTAAAACGTGGTGGTGGTTGCCTCTCTTAATATTAAGTCATCCTTTTTACATTTCCTTTTTCAACTGAGCATTTTGTACTATTCTTGAAATGTATGCTTTGTTTCAGTCATCCTCCCGCACAATAAAAAAGCGGTAATTGGCTGTGTCTATAATCCTTCGTTTTATTCTGGCAATGAAAACGAGCTCAGTGGACTATTGGAAAAATTTCAGACTCAATTTGATGTCGAAATAATTGAAGTGATTTTAATCTGCCAGACATTGACCGGCATGCAAATTCCTCTTCGCCTAAACATCCAAAATTCTATTAACTTTTCAAACTTGTCCCAACTGGTTAGTTCAGTGACAAGAAATGACAGCATTTTAGATTTAATTTTTACAAATAATGTCAACCCTTTCTTTATGAATTTCCATCGTGATCTATTCACAAGTGATCACGCAATAATTTACTGTTGTTTTACCAGTCTCCATTTCTATAAAGCCTGAGATAAAATGCAATAAACTCGACTTTGTTAACGTTAACAAACCATGAATTAATAAATAATTTTGTAAGCACTCCAGATTGGCATACCATGAATTAATAAATAATTTCGTAAGCACTCCATGAATTAATAAATAATTTCGTAAGCACTCCAGATTGGCATACCATATTATCAATCAACGATCCAAACTATTTCCATGAGCTATTGCAGAGCCTTACAGAAAACATCCAGGCCTTTATCCCGCTTAAGCTTTTTAATTCAAATACAAACTTTTATACTGTTCCACATTTTCTCCAAAACAGACATCAAAAATTACGAAAGCAACTTAGCGATCCGTTTTAAAGCTCTTTGTCAGTTCACTTACAGATTGCACAAATATTTCAATTAGCATTGAAAATAAGGATTTCGCGAGATAGGCATAGGGAGTCTCGGGCACTGAATGACGACTTTTAGCTAAACTAGAAGCTATAGGATTTTGCAGTCCACTGACACACTTTATTATATCATAACTAAATGATCCAAACCAAAATGTTTTAGTGGGGTCCTCATACTCAAGTGCTACCCATGAGTGGTGTCATTCAAGGTAAGATATTAGGTCCTTTGTTGTTCTTGCTTAACATAAATAATATATCATAGATAGTAAATATTCTTTATCTTTTACTTATGCTGATGACCTCAAATGCATGTATTCCTTCTCTTACTCTACGGTCAAAAGATGTCTAGAACAAATTCATTCGGACTTGGACGCTCTTTCGGCGTTGACCTCCACATGGCTCCTGGAGTTCTCACCTTCTAAGTGTTGCTACATGAGTTTTGGGCCTGTAAAGGCTGCCGCAACCTCTTTATCTTTGAAGGTTGCCCTATGATTGAATGTTCCTCCATTACGGAATCGGGCTTAAGCTACACTAATAAATTAGATCTTTCGCCTCATACCAATAGAATTATGGCCAAATCTGCTCAGATTTGTGGCTTTATTTCTTATAATTTTTACCTTACTGAAATTAAATTAAGACTTTATCGTATGTTTATGCTTCCCATTATTGAATTTTGCTGTCCTTTCTTCTGTTTAATGAACGAATATAGCCGTTAAAAAATTGAAAATGTCCAAAGACATTTCACAAAAAAGCTCCTGTTTCCGACTCTTTCAACTACTTTCTACTCAACAAAATACCAGCAAACGAAGCAAAAATTTCTTTGTGTCAGGAGACTGGAAGCAGGCTTTCGTCTCATTTTCCGACTAAATAACAGCTCAACTCTCCCCAAGCTTTTTGCCATTAATCCCGTTACTCTTCCGTATAAACTAAGAAATTCTGCAGTAATTTTACCTCCCCTGCATCTTCCAGGTGTAAAAACTCTCTATTCTTTACTTCTAGGTTTATGTTTCTTTGGAATAAGTTGCCAATTGAAATAAGGTTGTTAACGTGACTATCTGCATTCAAACGAAGACTGCACATTTATCAAAACACTGACTATATTAAACTTTTATTTTCCTCATCTTTTCCGAGCAACTTTGTCTATGACTCGGAGAAAGGACCATCGGGAATGTAAGTGGCCCTCGTTAAACTATTTTTTCTCTACATCGATTACCCCATGAACCATAATGTCTCCTTATATCACCAGTCATTCAAAGAGGAAGTCATCCGGACATACACAATTTAAAATGCTGCCATTTTGTTGGATACGTACCATCATCAGAATTAATATTTAGGTCCTAAGATGCTCTGGCCTGAGGTGTACTGGCGCCCTTTCGCGAGCTTTCGATTCATGCGCTTGAGTGATTTAGAACGAACCATATCGACGTTTCATTATCTCATTCCGAAATGCTACGGCAGTATTAGCCTACTCTACCCCCTGACCTTATTTTCCAAGAATTTTTTTCTTCTAGCCTCTATTCAAAAATGGAGGCCTACTGAACTTTGCCTCCAATTTAAAGGTAGGAGTTTTTATATCTGCCTATTTTCTAGTTCACAAATTATCTCAAAACATCACTAACTTTTGCCCTAACAGGACAAGTTCTGCCTACATTATTACAGATTTGTACATTTTATCTGCACACATTGTCATAATTTTATTTCGTTACTTATATTTGTTTAGACAGTACCTTGCCGGCGCTAACAAAATATAAAATCGAAATTCGAAATATGAATAATGTAAACCGAAAAAGAGGACCGAGAATGGTGCCTTTAAGGACACCGCTTACAATAGGGATCTCAGCTAATAATCAGGACCCCACTATAGCCTTTTGTTTACAATTAGTTAGATATGACGTAATGTAATCGAGAAGGGGCAACAAAGTCCTAATGCTTCTTACTTAACTATGAGTCTCCTATGAGTGAGTTTGGAATGTTATCAGTCCCAACTGGATGTGAATCCTTTAGGTAAGCGGAGCTTCATTTGGACAGATTTTCCGAACAATATTTGGTTTGGGATTGTTAAAATGGTCATGTGCCTTATGCCGTCCACTGTCTGAGTAGGAGGCTACTGCTTTTTGATCGAATCGGAGGTCAATGTGTTAACGGACATTGGTTGCACTGCGTGGTATTTTAAAGTGATCCGGCTGCCCTTTATACGCAGTGTCATGGGCATTCTCCAGAGAAATGACTTCTGAGCGTGCATAATTTCTCCATTCCAGATTTTGAGATTTCTTTCGCCCAGTCTGGATCTCTTGAGGAGTTCAACTTGGAGCCCTCTCCATTTCTTCCTCTACACCGGTGAAAAATCCGGCTAAAAAAAACCGTTGGATGAGAGCTTCGAATCATTGGTTTCCTTCTCAGCAAAAGCTGGGCTTCAAACTCATTCTACAGGACATGCTTCAGTGGTCTTGGTTGGCTGAACAACTCATTTGTGTCTCTTAATTGACCCATCCTAAAAGCTTTTTGAACGGTGACCCTCTCGTCCTGCTTAAGAGACTTTGTAGATAGCTCTAGAATAGCTCCATGACATCGTTTATTCTTGATTTTGGGGTATCAGATGTAGCTTCAGGCATGCCTTTGATAACTATGCATTTACCGCGATCCACTTGGAGCCTCTGTGATTGTTACTTATTTTCCAGAATAAGAGTATGATCACTTAGATTTCCGTCGTCATTTGCATGCAGGCAGTTTGTTGGGACACCGGAAACGCTTTTTTCTCTCCTTGATGCGGCTTCTTTATCAGTTGCAACTTGCGCCACGCAGCTATTGCTTGTGGAATTCCTTACTGGGCCCACTCATATTAACGTTCTGGCTTAGTCTAGATTTCTTGGATGTACTGCAACGCTTCTTTATAATAAACAAATAAATAAAAAGGTTTATTGATTTGGCATGCTTGGGCGCCGTCAAATCCTTAGAACACAGGAAAAAACCTAAAACAAACTCATCTTTTCATTAACCACTCTTGCTTTAGTTTGTTTGTTTAGTTAAAAAGCAGTTTTCGAAATGTAGAGTTTGTTTTAAGTATAAAAAACCTGTTTTCCAAGGTTAAGAAGTAGCAAAATTGGAAGTGAAAACAGCTATACAGAATGGGGATGAATGTATCAGGGTTAGAATGGTTAGAGTCAAGATTAGTCTGTTATTGCCGTTCGAGAGTATTCATTCGACAGAGATAGAAACTTCTGCGGTCGATTTGAATGGATAGGTACTTCCAAACAGATGCGAGCGCAGTCGATTCCTGTGTGGGGTCTGCCAAATAATTAGACTTAGTTGACTGATTGCTAAAAAATGGTGAAAAAAAGATTAGGAGCAGGAAGATTTCAACGGTAAGAAACTTTCAATGCAGTCCTTCAGTCTTCATATTTGTATAATATAACATAGCGTTGATGTTTGATCTAGTTGTATGAAACAGCTAGTACCATTCGTTTCATAAAGCTTTATCAAAACCTAGGCGTGTGGCTCGTTGCGCATTCCAATTACGTAGAGCATAAATGATGTTAAAAACGGAATAAATATGCTACTTACTGACTGAGATAAAAAATAATAAGTTTTGCAAGTTAGTTTTGAAGCAAATTGTTTAACAATCATAAAATTATATATTAAAATAAAGACGCTATCCAAAAACATTTGAAAATTTAAAATTATCATTAATTTTTTAATACTTTTTACAATATAAAAAAGCTGCTTTTTAGATAATGGGTATATAAATCATTACATTGAGAGCCCTTGCGCCTATCCAGAGGATAGGTATTTATGAGTCTTGTAGGTCAATAACCACCAGCTATAGCTTGCCCATAACCAGATGGTGTACCACATGACCAGATGATGAAATTCTTCATTCCTATGTGCATTGCAAGTGTTCGTAAGAGGTTCATAAAAGGACGTCAAAGAACTACTCGTTGGAGTTTGTGGCCTGAAATGGCTATCACCGTAATTGAAAGTGCACGCAAAGTACGTTTGGATTTGCTTGACGTCTAGGAACACATCGAGAGGACTCAGAATTGAAGTATATATCGCCGATAGTAACCATCACGTTGTAAAATGCGTGATTCCCGAAGTTAGCGTTATCAGAGCCCTTTCGGATCGAATTCTATGTTTAAGAACTGAGTTGAAAAATGTCCTATAATATTCAAAAAAAGATGTATGGTATTTTTTGACACCCCTGCCCGTCGTCCTTTTTTAGTTCCGGATATTCATTGTCAATTACGCCGAGCCCCGTTAACACACCGTCCTCTTTTTCTTTGGCTGTTATGACGGAGGAAACTGTGTTTGCATAAGTATTTTTCTTTTCCTTAGTTTCCGTCATTGTCAATTTGTTATCTTCGGGTTAAATGCGAGGAAGTTTCTTTAACTTCTCTATTTCTATTTTCAGCCCTTGCATATCCTTTTCAATTTCCGAAAATTTTTGAAGAAGTTTAAAGTATGGTGCACACGTTTTGTCCTTGTAATTGACATCCAACAAAATAAATAAACTCTTGGCCCGTTTGATGGGAGGCTGTATTAAGAAAACATATCTGGAAGTGTAGTCATTCCTATTATGACAAGAGTTTATTGCATCATTTAGATAAGCGAATTTGTTGTGTGACGATAGCACAGTGGTATCAACGTCGCTGCCCACACACTGGTGCCTTGGTTCAAAACTCCGTGGTGCAAAACACTTTGCAAGATTTCCGAGGGGTATATTTTGACTTCCATGATAGATCGCAAAAATGATGAATAGTGTTTAATTGTTAGCGAGATCAAATTTATGAATAAAATATCGAAATGACTCAGCCCCTTGTAGACTGGATGATCTCGTAGAGCTGTTGATGAAAAGTTCCCAGGAGAAGGATATCGGTTGTTTCCGCTGCTGTCTTGCAGTAAGCTTATGAGGATTTTCAATTCAATTGAATTTATTTAGGGAAATAGGCTAAAGCGTATGTCGAATAGAGTCGAAAGCTAAAAATCTAAAATCTGCAAGAGTGACCAGTAGACCAAAATCTCCTAAGCAGAACATTCCTCAGAGGTCGAAAATTTTAAACCGAATTCAAAGGGTGACCTCTTGGGCGTATTAGTCGAAAGTGGAATACGCTCTTTGGTGATCATAAAAGCAAGACATGGTTGGGGGCAAGTAAACTTTATGGGAAGAAGCTGTGGGTGGAAAGTAAAATTACTGCATTCTACAATTTGCTAAGTTGTCATTGTTAACTTAATTAGGATTATTGTAGTGAAACATATTTGGATGGTATACATTGAGAGGAATGCTATTTTCTGCCTTAGCGAAAAAAGGACAAGGCCATAAAACAGGATTTTGAGGATGGTTGGAATAATATGCAAAAGGAACAAATTTATTTGGAAAACTTTTACCGTAAGGGGAGAGTTAATTAATTGAGGAGCATGAGAAAAGGTTGGATTGGGATGATTAGTTCAGTATATTTAAGTCACTTTAAGTCAATTTATTGAGGGAATTAGGCTTTCGTCCTTGAGCTCCCTATTTACATTCAAAAATGATAAAAGAATAAACTTTTACGAAAATAACTCTGGCAAATGAAACTGTAAGGTCATCGATATGTGTGGGCCAGGCATAAGTTGCCACTACTGACAAAGCTTCATTATATGTACAATAGTTTCTCAGCAAATTAGTAACCAGTTTGTATTTAAATGTGTCAACAGTTTCTCAAAGGACCACCTTATAAGGGAGTACGTTCCATGCACCAACGACCCTCTGCGAAAGGGCATTCCGGCGGACGTCCGTGTGGACCAGTTCTCTCGGCAGTTTAAAGGCATGACCCCGCAGATGTTCCGTCTTAGCCAATTGGAAGAAGTCAGCAAATTCGAGGGCATACACGCGGCCTCTGCTAATCCGGTAGGTTTGGATGAGGTCACCGCGTAGTTGCCTGTAATTAAGAGGAAACAAATCAAGTATAACTACTCTCGTTTCGTAATGCAGATGACTAAGATTCCTGACCATCTTCATAGCCCTCGCCTGTACTCTGTCGAGCTTTAGATAATCCTTCTTAAGCCACAGACGCCAGGCCTGGACAGCATATTCGCAGTGAGATCGAAAAAATTCTCCGTATGTTTTTCTGAATAGTTCCTTATTAATCTGCGCAAATCCACGTCTGAGCGCAAATAATTCTTGTGTTGCGCGTTTAGCTGCTTTACACACTGTGAAGATGGTTTGAGTGAGGGGTTTATTAGAACATCGAGGTCCTTCTGTTCCTCAGCAATCGAAAGGGGCTGCCCATTGAGAAGGTTTTGGTAGGAATCATCATCCTTACTGGTCTTTCTTGTACGGAGTCTTAGGACCACACACTTCTCAACGTTAAAATTTAAGAGCCAACGTGCAGACCAGCTGCTATGATGGTTAAGACTCTCTTTAAGTGCGGGCCTATCGGCATCAGATCTGATGACCCTCCACAATTCAACATCGTCTGCAAACATGAGGGCGCTGCAACACAGGTCTTCACCGCAGTCGTTGATAAAGACTAAAAAAGAGTAATGGTCCCAAGACGGAGCCTTGTGGACACCATTTAGAACTGGAGTAGGTGATGACCTCGAGGAATTAATGCACACAGTTTGAAATCTTGCTGTAAGAAAATCTGCAACTCATGTCAGCAGCATTCCTATTATTCAAATTTCAGATAATTTATTGATATGAAGTTTGTGTGGGACACTGTCAAACGCTATCGTGAAATCAGTGTAGATGACGTCAACCCTACCAACTTCATCCAATGCGCGAGTCCGCTGCTCTGTCTAGAGCAATAAACTGGAAAGACAAGAGCGAATCTGCTGGAGCTCTGAGAGCAATCGGTTTTCCTCAAGGAACTACATGGTCGCCTTCTTAATTATCGATTCCATAATTTTACAGCAAATGGAGGTGAGGCTGACAGGCCGATAATTGTTGACATTAAATCGAGCCCCGCTCTATATAATTGGTAAATATTTGCTGCCTTCCATTCGGATAAATAAATAAATTGTATATTTAAGGCCCAGAGGGCCCCACCATTACAAACTTAATACCATGGTTTAAATAAATACAAAGTGGATAATTTGCTGCACTATGTGAGCATCCATGTGAACAGCAGAAATGAGTAGTATGGTAAACATATCCTATTCAAAAAGATTTGCCATTTTTAAAACAAAAGTCAACAATCGTTGGCATATACAGGTGAACTCGAAAAGAAGCAGTAAAAAACTCCTAGGGTTAAATCGGAGGCGGAGTTCGGCGAGCCGTCAATTTCAAAAAAATAGGAGAAAAAAAAACTGCTTCACTAAAAAATTAAAAGCTAAATGCAATGGGTTAGTATTGTGCTGTTGCTGACTGCGTATGAGGGTTCGGGATGCTCCTTGTCAGGTGAGAGGTAATATAGCAGTCAGAGCTACTGTTTATAAACACCAGTGGAGGTGAGAGAGGACGAACTCATCGTAGACAACATGGTCTAAACGAAGAGGGGACAGTAGAGGTCACGAGATCATCATCGAGATGCGACCTTGCTGACTGTATAGTCAGTCACCAATAAGGCGAAACCATCAGAACCCACCTCGATCATCAACAGATCCTGGAGACTATCGTCAGGGTTGCAAATTCGAAGAAAAGTATCAAGGTTGTCAAGAGTTGGCAATGCTAGTTCAAAAGGAGTGGAAGAAAAAGTGAATGCAAAGATTGACTCTGCAGAGGATGATGGAAAATATAATTAGAGACCCATATTATATCAAGGGAGCTGCCTCAAATACCAGGAGGACCCTTTTCAAAATCAAAAAGTTGCGAGTTTGGGAAAGAAACAGACAATAAGGACTTTTTTATCTTTCGAAGTTAAATGTTTGCGTAATTTGGTTTTGAAAATAGCTAATGTAGATGACAACCTAATTTGCAGTGGTAGATTATTCCATATGAAAGCATATTTGGAGGCAAAAAACTGACACCGGTTGCTTGTGGAGCTAAGGGGTGGTGAAATGATCATGGAGGAATTACGAGTGGCATACGGTCGATTTACCGGAGTGAGAGCGTTAATTCATGGGATATTTGGGCTAGAATTTACGCGAAACAGGAAGCAGAGACTAGCTTCGAGTCTTCTAACCCACAAAAATTTAATGTTTGCTAACTGGCATCTATCCGTATAAGAGAAACTGGATCCAGGAAGAGAAAATAGTTTATTTATTTATTTATTTATTGCCAGTTTACAGGCAAGGTCAAAAGGGATATATACAGTAGGGGGTCAAGCTGACAATGAAAAAATCTCCCGATCGTTCTTTAAAGTATTTTCAGGAGAAAAAACTGCAGCTTGTTGAACAGATTAAAGTTTAGGACAGGGAAGTGTTGACACAGGTGCACGGTGTAGTACTTCTCCTTTCGGTGTTGTGGATCTGGTCTTCTGTACTAGCAGCAAATATGCCGGCGAGCGGCTGCTAGCTGTAGACTGAGGAATAACCCGATTACGGACTGCAGAGCCAGCAATATTGCCTTCAGCATGAAGTCCGGATAGGATTCAGAGTCCGTGGACGCCATCAGAACGGAAGAGAGCTTCCAGAGAATCAGCACCCAAAATTCGTGGAAGGTGTCCTGAATGTAGAAAACTAGTGACAGCTCTCGTAAACAAAGGATAGTTTTGCTGAATTTTAATACTTCTGGGTAGTTAATTCCAGATTGCTATAGCGTTTACCGAAAAAAACTGACGGTATTTAACGGTGCGTGCCAAAGGAAGAAATAAGAATACATCTCTATGATTGGTGCGCTGACAGTGGTCGAGCTGCCTTAGGGATGTAAGTGGGTTAAAGGTAAAACCGTTTAAAAGCTTGAACAGTAAAAATAGTCCCTTCTGTAATCTACGAAGCCACAACGGGTCGAGGCTTGTAAGCTCACAGTGTTGTTGGTAGGACAGGTTCTTGTGCTCTGAAGTAATAACTCTTTTAGTAAAGAAGTGCTGGACTGATTCTATCTTCCTCCGTTCACTCGCGTGCAGAAGGCTAAATAGAAGCGAGCAGTAGTCCAGACTAGGTCTGACACACATTTTATAAAGGCTGGTCCTAATATTGAGGGTTTTAAAATTTCTGAGAATAAACCCAGTGGTTTGGCGTGCTTTAGAGACAATCAGGGCGCAGTGCTCTGACAGATTAAGACTACTAGAATATGATATGCCCAGATCCGTTATAAACCCGGGCACATTTAAGTCATGACCGTCTATGCTTAGATGAGGCTGATGGTTGTCACAATTAACCATAACGGAGCATTTGTGCCAAGAGAGCGAAAGGCGCCATGTGCGACACCACTGAGCGAAGGCTTGAAGATACTTTTTTAAGAGCTCAAGCACAATGTGGCGATCGACCGGTTTATAACGATAGGTAACTTTTTAATCATCAGCGTACATAAAGGGCCTACCATACTGAAAACAATCAGGAACATCGTTCACAAAAAGGCGAAATAGAAGCGGGCCGATTACACTACCCTGAATAACTCCACTCCTCACGTGCGTGGGGTTGGAGATAACATCGAAAATTTTTACCCGTTGTGCGCGATCATTCAAATAGGAGGATATTAAGTTCAGAAGCTTGTTACCTATGCCGAAGGAGGTAAGTTTCAGCAGGAGGAGATCGTGGTCAACACGATCAAAAGCCTTCGTGAAGTCGAAATAAACGGTGTAAATTGCAAACCACTATCTCTTGATTGTAGCACATGATCAAAGTAAGAGAGCCGCCAGGTGTCACAAGATCTTTTTTCGAGAAACCCATGCTGAGCCGCATTAAGTATGTTATTCTCTGTTATGTGACGCATCAACTTGTCTTTAATCAAGGTCTCTAATATCTTCGAGGTTGCTGGCAGTGTATTTATTGGCCTAAAATCGTCAAATGACGTAGTTCGGCCGTGTTTGGGTATAGGCAAAATGTGCGATTCCTTCCATAAAATAGGGAAGGTTTCACTTTCAAGAGCAAGATTGAATATCTTATACAGAAGTGACGGAAATATATCATTTGCATCCGCCTTTAGAATGCTGACCGGGACGCTATCTGGTCCAGGACTGTAAGATTGGCGAGAACGCCGAATGGCTACGGTTACGTCCCAGAGGGTAAAAGTTCTGTTTTCGAGGACGTTACCGGTCCAAACCCGTAAGTTTGGAAAGGGGGCGACCGAATGTTCACAGAGTAAAAACTCTCTGAACTTTTTCAATCTTACTGCGGTCAGAGGCGTTCATCAGCCCAAATAGGGGACAGCAGTATTCGAGGATAGGAAGAACAACCATGCGGTATAGGTTTAACTTTATTTCCGGAAGGAAGAAATTATGTGACATAAAACCACATATCTGTGCAGCCTTTGCAGAAATTCGATCTGCATGAGGCGATAATGCTAGCTTATTCGTGTAACTTAGACCTAAGTCTTTTATGGTTGATCGTTCTAAAAGTGTACTTTTTTCAAATACTAGGGGTCCAGGAAGCTTGGCGGGGCCAAAACACATGAAACTGCTCTTGGATGGAGAAAATTTCATCTGCCAAGTACAGCTCCAACGTGAGAGCATAAGTAGATCAGTGTTGATTTTGTCAACGCAACTATTAGCAGTGTCTTTAGAAAATGAATAAATTCACTTGAGATCGTCAGCGTAAACGAAATTTTGTGAATTTGTGAGTAAAGTTGAAATTTCGTTAATGTACAGAATGAAGAGAAGGGGACCTAGAATGGTGCCTTGAAAAACGCCACTCGTGATCGGTTGAGGCGTCGAATAGCTATTACCTACTAGGTCCTTCTGGCTGCGGTTAGACAAGTAGGAACCAATGAAGTCAAGGAGAGGAGGCCGGATGCCGAGGGCTTCCAGTTTCACTAGAAGACGTCTGTGCGATACCTTGTCAAAAGCTTTGCTCAGGTCAAATTAGATCACAACCACTGACTGTTGCTCGTTACGAAGGGAAGTGACGAGGTTAAGAAAAGCTAAGTGACACACTTCGCATGATCTCCCAGGTAGAAAACCATATTGTGAGTCGCTTAAAAGCTTATTTTCTTGGCAAAAGTCGACAATTTGATTAAAAATAATTTTTCAAGAAGTTTTGCGAGAGCCGGGGTTTTGTGAACGCCTCGATCATTATTTACGTCCGAACGAGATCCCGACTTGAAGACAGGAAGAATAATAGATGTCTTCCATGAGTCAGGAAATAATCCGTTTAAAAGATAAACTGAGAATACATGGCTAAGCAATCGGGGAAAGCTCGGCACTCTCTTAATAACTGAGTTTGGAATACCCTCAGTTCCCGAAGAGTGCGAGTTTTCAGACGAATTATTTGCTTACGAATAAGTTCTAAGGAGAAATTAATAGTTCTGATAACATTCAATGAGGATGCCTGAAACGTCGGAACCGGTTCAGATTCCATCGTAAGATGATTTGCAAACAACCCACTAAACAGTTCTGCCTTGTCAGAGTCTTCCAGAACAATTTCTTGTCTTCATTTAGTAATGGAGGAATTTCATAACCTCGTTTAGAAGAGGATCGACGGCGGAACAATTGAGCAACAGATTTGCAGAGTTTGGCTCACTGAGTGCGCAAGATTCCCTCTGTCTGTCATGTGCAAGACGAATCTTAGTGTCCCAGATTTAAAGGACGAATTAAATATATGCGCCAGTGGTTTGGAGAGTTCGCTGGCCAGGTATTTCAAGAAATTTGACGGGTAATCGTCCGGACCAGATGACTTCGCTTCTTTCAGATTTCGTAGTTCTCGTTCCGTGAGAGGTTCCAGGAAGAGTATCTTTTCAAGCACTGGACCGGCGTCTATAATACCACTGTTGTCGTGGTCAAGCTGAAGTTGCGGTTCTTGAATGAATACCGGGGCAAAGAACCGACCCAAGAGCTCGGCTTTCTCGCAACTTTCAACGATTTCAACACTATTGCCATCCATTAGAACTGCGACTGGGTCCTTGTTTTTATTTGACTATTGGTATAATGGAAAAGACTTTTAGGTTGTTTTCAGCCTGTTTAATATATCTTGATTCATAGCTCATCCTTGCCTGACGAATCATTTTTTGACAGCCTTTCTGCGGTTAAGAAATTCCTTGATATGCTCTGCTGGCCCTGTTTCTCTAAAAAACTTCATTTATTATTATTCTTCTTTACCTGCCTCTTAAGTTCTCTTGTTTACCAGGTAGGGTGACTAGTCACTTTTTGCACCATCGCAGGACAAAATCGTTCAATTAGATCGATTAAAACCTTCCTTAAACGATTGCCAGTCATCCTCTGGTTTCCCTTGGAGCAAACAGTCCCATTGCATGGAAATCAGTTCTTTCTTCATCGCGTTAAAATAGGCCTTTCATATATTTCGCTTGCCTTCCATTCTCTTCTGGCAATGAGAATTAAGTGAGTCATTGCACATCTGCGTACTATGGTCACTCTTACCGAGGGGTGCAATAGAATACACTTCATCAATGTTAGAGAAGTCCTTCGTAAATACTAGTTCAAGGCCATTTACTCTCTGGTTCTTTCCTTTAGCAAATGGAGGAATGACTCATCAGCTGCACTTGGTCTGTAGATCGTCAAGAATTGTAGGTTTTGTGAAAAATCCTTTTTAATCTTTATCCAGAGACATTCATATTCAAGGAAGATGGCGTGCGCTCGTTTGATGGCTGATAACCTGTCCTAACGTATACGGCCACTCTACCTCCCTGTCTATTTTCTCGATCTCTTCGAAATCATTGGTATCCATTTATCGAAAACTCACTATCGCGATTTCGGCTTTAAGTCACGTTTCCGTAATGGCAATTACATCGGGGGTTCGGTCAGAGACTAGTTCTTTGAGTTCGTCAACTTTCAAAAGGAGACTCTGAGCATTGTATGCAAATATCTCAATTTAGACTGGGTAACTCCTCTATATAGACTTCTGCTCATTTCGTGCGTTTGAATGCTGGAGTCTGTCAGTGCTTTCCGAGATGAACGGGTGTCCATCCTGCCCACAATGAGCTCTGATAAATTGTTGTCCTCGGAGTTCTGGAGAGCGTTCCTTTTATTATTCGAGCTCTGTAAAGTTGGGTACTTCGTATTTAGTGCCCCCCATCTCTGTGATGACCCGCCTTATGATATACGTTGTCTGCCACAAGAAAGACCTCGTCTTTACTTTTATTTCCCCGTCCTTTATTTGGAGCCATTTTTCACCTTGTTCTGTTCTTCTTTTCAGTTCTATTCTCAGCATCCTCATTTTGTGCCTTTCCGTCGGTTTCGTAATCCGGCTGAAAAAACACATCCCTGTGTGAGTTACGGAGAGCCATTCTCAGTTCTAGGAGGCCTGAAGCCTCATGATCATTTTCAAGAAGGATTTTAAGAGGCCTTGGTGATTAAATTTCATGTGAAACACCCGCTTTACCTAAACGGAATGCTTTATGCACGATAACGCATTCGCCATCTGGAAGAATTGAATTTGAGTGTGCTCGGAACAGACCGGCGTCATGTTCTATCCTTTCCTTTGAAATCAGAGAAGTGGACTCGGGAGCCCCTTTAATAACTAGATTGCGTTTTCTGTCGAACTGTCTGTTTGGTGACTTTGGAGCTCTAATTTTTTTTATAGGGCGTCAGTATCCAGAAGAATTCTACTTTGGTCTACAATGTTATTTTCGTCAGTACGAGCAACGATTCCTAAAGTTAATGGCGAACCCCTTTAAGGAACTTTGCCAATTTTTCTGCATATGCTCCTGTATCAACAGCAGAGGGTTCAACCTGAGCATCTATCTGTAAGAACGAGCTGTGTTCGGAGTTAAAACCCATTTTTTGTAAAATTATCTTGGTGTTTTTCGGCTTCGAATCCTTCGTTTTTGGTCGTCCAAATTCGACGAGATTTTTAACATCGCCCTTTTTAGTATCATCCAGCAATGATGTCACATATTTTTGCGTATTCAAAGCATTACGGCTTCTGTATGAGCTGGATGATAGTAGTTAGGTGCATGAACTTGTTTTATCTCCCTTTCGATGAAAGGAAATGTCTACTGATTTACTGAGCTCTTGTGGCTCTAAATTAGGTATTCTCGAGGAGGCTATGTTTGTAGAGGTATTTTCTTTTGTTGTAATACTGGTTGTTACAGGTGTTTTTTTCCTGGTGAACAATGAACTTTCTCTTTCAGATCGGCCATTTATCGTTGCACGTTATTTATCTCATTCCCCAACAATAGGCATTTCTGAAGGAGACTTAAACACCCCATACAATTTTTGTCCCTTTAGGTGAAATTCGTAAGTGTTATCAAGCCTTTTGCCCGCTTGGCAGGAGGAGAAGTTGTAACTGAATATCTTTCTGTGCCATCTTTTTCTGTTTCAATACAATTTTTTGTCAATTTTCCGTATGAATGTGGCTAAGCGGTTAGGTGCGTCGCCACATGTTTGTTCGGCGGGGTTTCGCCCCCGACCGCGGCACCAATTTTTTTTCTCCGCGCAGATAAATCCTGAGCGTCTATGTTTTCCATACCAATATCGATTCTTTGCGAATGCACGTTATTTATAAAACTTCTTAAATAAATGAGCTAGGGTTCAATAAAATTCAACAGTCAGACTTCAAGAAGCATGCAACGACTCAGCCTTTGTTGAGACTTCTCCTTCACCAATTGACAGAAGATTAATGCAGCACACTGCTGACGTGAATTCTGGAGGCAGGGGAACGTTGAAGCTTGTACTTCCCGTATTGATAACGTCCGGGACGTGTAATAATCCTCAGTAAAGGAATATTTAGATACCCACAGAATCGTCAAATCCAAGCAAATAATTTCCAAATTTACAGACTTGACAATCCACTAAAGAATTATTTCAAATCAACGTGTCTTATACACTAAGGTAGAGACTAAAACTTTGTTAACTCAAAGAAGCTGAAATTCGAAAGCAATTTCAAACGACGCGCGATTTATTGGGATAATTGGTTAGGAAATTTTGTGTTTGTATCGACGATGCTGGAGAGTTAGGTTTCCCAACTGTGATGAAGTTTTTATTTTTGGAACTAAAATAAGAATCATACATAGACCTGCCCGAGTTATTGATTAGCTTATTCGGTTGAACAGCTGCGACCGGTGTGGATGGCGTGGAATGGGAACGAGGCGGACTTAATCCAGTTTTGGACTATTTCACCAGTCGGAATATAAGGAAAACTACTTTTAGATGGAGAAGCAGACGGTCTTGACACTTGAGACGGAATAACTGACCAAACCGGTAGGCTTAGGATATGGTTGAAAGCTACTGAGCTTGAAATTCCTATTTGTTCGAATTAGAAGGCGTTAATGGATTCATTTGCAGAAAAGTGGGAGGTTATATTAAGGGTTTTTTGAACCAGACAACAGAGGATATCACTGTACCGTCTCGTTGTTGTTTTCATAGCCATGACCAGACTTATGGATAATAGACTGAGAGGCTGAAGACCTATGTGAGTGGGGAGAAACAATCCTTCGCCCCATTGGTGTAAGATCCAGAAAAAAAGAAAAGCGTTGCAACTTGTAGATAGCGCGAAATGTGACCTCATTTTGTAACGATGGAGTCCACCTCAATTGGTGAAAAGTGACTTATATAGGTGGATTTTTTCTACGAGAGGAGAGGCGTTTGGTCTTCGATATTTTGTAGTTGAAGCCGCACGAGTACAGAAAGTCTATGGCAACGTCAAAAGGTCCATTGTCTCGGGTAAAAATTTTTGAAAGTAAATTTTAATTTCCCTTCTGTCGGTGTAATGTTTCACCAGCAACCAAATGGATGCGAGAGCCCAGACACTCAAGTTCCTGAGAGGGTAAAGAAGAGATATCACCATCAAATATGTTCCCCAGTGTAGATTGAGCTGATCCAAACTTTGAAAAATTTTTCACAGCAGGCGGATCAAGTTGTTAAGCTTAAACAACTGATCGCATATGCATAACACTGCTGTGAATACTAGATGCAACCAAGCAACGCATCAGTTCAACTGCGGAGGGCTTGCGATGAGCTGAGATTTTCGTTCTCCTTTCTGTCTTACATTTATTTTAAAATAAGGGGATATTTCTTAAAACAAAACATGAAAGTGAGGAATGTTACGGGTAAAAAATAACACTTTTAAAAAGAAACTAACAATGAGGCTATGCAGGGTAAGCTCTGTCATAGAGATTTTCTGTCAGTTATTTTATTGTTGGAAATCGATTTATTCCAAAAATTTTAACTTTGGACCTATAAAGGTTCTTGACAAAACTTCTTAGTATTAATTCAGTATTAATTCAGTTTATTAATTCAGTATATATAAGGGAGATAGGCAGAGCCTTTGAAAACCCTATTTACAGATAGACGCTAGCAAAACAAGCAAATGTTACATGGCGATGGTCGTTTTAGTATATCAATCATTGCTGTCGACTAAATATATGTTCATCAAGTAAAAATGCATCAAGTCTTCTTTTAAACATTTCAACGCTTTCAGCCTGAACAACTGAGGCTGGCAGTTTGTTCCATTCGTCAATCACCCGTTGGGAAAAGAAGTTGGCCCGTACTTCAAGTTTGGCGTGATTTCTTTTCAGTTTGTATTGGTGACCTCGGAGACTTGTCATGTTTGCCAATTCAAAAAGTTGGCCATCTGAAGAGCACAATCAACTCCTCTGACCAGTTTGAAGACTAAGATCATATCCCCTCTGTATTGCCTATAAGAGAGAGAAAAAATTTTAAGTCTTTCTAGGCGGCCCTCATAGGGTAGGCATTCCAATCCGCTGACTAGTTTCGTTGCCCTCCGTTGAACTTTCTCCAGCAGAGCGTAGTCATGTTTCGTCCAAGGGGCGCCACGCCTGAACGCAATATTCCAACACCGGCCGGATAAATGTTCCATAAACGCGCCCAAAAAGCTCTTCGTCAAAAATTAACGAAGGACCTCCTGATTGCGCCTAAGATACACATTGCTTTCTTTTGCGATATTCGCACAGTGCGACGATGGTTTGAGAGTTGGTGTTATCCATATACCCAAGTCCTTTAGAATATTTACCTCCTGGAGTTGGTGACCACTGATGGAGTACTGGTATTCAAACTCAATCAGCCTTCTGGAACTAGACCGCAGTCGGATTATTTGGCATTTGTTAAGATTAAGGTTCAGCAGCCACTCATCACACCATGTTTGCAGAGCGATCTAAGTTTTGTTGTAATTTTCGCGCATCCTCCGGTTTTTTTCAATCGAGTTCCATAACTTCAAATCGTCAGCGAACATTACCTTCTCGCATGTCAGACAATCCAGGCAGTCGTTTACGTATATCAGAAACAAAATGGGACCCAGAACGCTGCCCTGCGGAACTCCACTGTGAACGGTTTCCCAGTGAGACTTGGTGTCTCCGATACAAACACGCTGGCGCCTGTCTGTGAGAAAGTCGGCCAACCATTTGAGAAGGTTGCCAGTCACACCCATTTGACGGAGCTTAAAGATCAGACGTTTGTGTGGAACCCTGTCAAAGGCTTTGCTAAAGTCAATGTAGACCGCATCGACTGACAAACCCATTTCTAATGATTTTGTCCAACTTTCCATGGATGTGAGCAAGTTTGTGAGGCAGGATCGACCACTTCGAAATCCATGTTGATATGAACTTAGCAAGTTATTCTCTTCAAGATGCCTCATCAGTTCCGTTTTTAATAATCTTCTCCATCATTTTGCAACAGATACTTGTGAGGGCTGACTGGTCGGAAACTGTTTGGTGATGTCCTCTCTCCTCCTTTATAGATGGGGGTTATGTTGGCTATCTTCCACTCGGTAGGCAGAGCCCCCGCCTCCATCGAACTTTCAAATATCTTGGAGAGCGGAAGGGCCAGCTGTTCTGTGAGTTCATTGAGAACTTTTGCGGATATACCATCTGGGCCAGGTGATTTAGTGGGCTGTAGCTGTTTCAGAGTTTTTCTTACTGTGTCCATTGGGAACGACACCGTGCTTATTTTTGTTTGTAGATGTGGCAGTACTGTAGTATTCATCCTCGTCAAAAATGGTTCCTCGGTATACACGGACATAAAGAAATTGGATAAGAGGCAGGTCTTATCAGAGTTATCAATTAACCTGTTTCCCTGATTGTCTTTAAGACAAGGGAATGCAGTCGCGATTTCGTTTTTGCCTTATTAACGTAAGCATAAAACCTTTTCGAATTTCTTGGTATGTCTTTGACTATTTCTGACTCAAAGTTTGATCTTTCTTTTCTCAGAAGATTCCGACACCGATTTCGCTGTTTCTTAAAAAGCGGAAAAAAATGTTCAGGTTGTTGATATCTGGCATATGTTCTCCACAGTCTTCGTTTCTTCTTGAGATTCCTTTTATTTCCGATGTCACCCACTCGGGTCGGGAGACGCATGATCGCCTTTTAAGTGGGCAGAATTTCTCTACCAACTGCTGAATCAAGTTACTAATGAAGAACCAGGCAGCATTTGGGTCAGGTACGTAATGCAGGGCTCCAGTCTATCCCATTCAGTAATTCTTTTCATTTTGGGATAATCCCCTTTCCATACATTTCTCTGCCTAACTGTACGACGTTTTGGTACAGAAAAAATGACTGTACTCCCAAGCAAGAACACAATGATCACTTCGTCCAAGCGGCACGTAAGAACTTAATGCAAGGATGCAGTTGTCGTCTCTACTAATGATTAGATCCAAACAGCTTGACTGCTGCCCATTTCGGAACCGGGTCTTCATTGTGACATGTTGGGTAAGAAACTCCTCATTTACCAACTGAAGTAATTTCTGTTCGAATGAATTTTTCCGATCGCGAACAGTACATTGACACCCAATCGATATCGGGAGCGTTGAAATCTCCAAGTATTAATAAATGTTTACTACGGCAGATTTGCTTTACCTCTGCGATGAGTGCTTCGTCCGTGTCCATTCGCTGACCTGGGGGTCGATATACCACGGCAATATGGAGGTCTGGTTGGTTTTGGGACTTTCAGTTTACAACAAAGTATTTCGCAAGACGAGATCCTACTTGGCGAGGGGCCCATCCGGAATAAAGTCAATGCCTTCTCGTATAAACATGGCGATTCCACCACCCCTACGTCCGTTTCTATCCATGCGGATAAGCTGAAAACCGTCTATTCGGACTTCGGTGTCTGCGATTTGTTCATTTAACCATGTTTCAGTTAGAGCTATGAAGTCAGGTTGTAAATGGTCCACGACCAGTTTAATTTCATCCATTTTGTTCAATAGACTCTGCACATTTGTGTACATCATTTTAATCTTGTTTCCTTGCCTCGATTTCTGAAGATTTTTAGTTCTGTCTTCCACATGGAGATTTCTGCTGGATATTTCACAAGATATATCCAGTCTCCTGTCTGGGTTCAAATCTATAGGCATTTGGTAGGGCTTTTTACCGGCGTGGTTGCCATCAATTTCACCGGATGTTCCCATAAAAACGAGCGCACCGTTTTGACTATTTTGTTGTCTACTATTTTTCAAGTTTTGTTCCCCCTCGTATTGACGTCTTTTCAATTCTGCTACCAGTGTCCTCATTTTCATCCGATCGGTGGGAGAGTAATCCGGCTGAAAAAACTCCACGATGATTCTTTCGTAGTTGGGACTTTTCGAGAGAGCAATAGATCTACCTGCTGTTTTACTCCCCAAAACGACTTTTAATGGTCTTGGTCGAACCTCATGCGTTTCATTTGTAACGAGAGGTCCCAATCGAAAGATCTTTTTGATGTCGACTGTCACACCAGTTTCTTGCGTATCATTCAATAAATTTTTGGAATGTCAGCAGATCCTGTTTTACCCTTTCTTTTTGGCGTTTCCCCAGTAGCCTCTGAAGCTCCCTGAACTACCAGACAACATGACCTGTCAGGGAAAAAACTCGTTTCTGCATCCTGCTTTCTTTTTAGTGATTGAAGGTTGAATCATACCCTTTGATACAGTCTTTAATACTGTGTTCAAATTTGTCTTCATCGGTGAGCCTGTTGGTTCATTTGCAGACATCTCTATGGACCTTTCAAACTGCGTGAGTTCTCCTGACAATGCGTTTGCACGAATAGCACCCGGGAAACCTGCATTTTGGTTTTATGGCATCCAGGTCTGTCGGTAAGTCGTAGGCCACTTTTCCGCCATTACTTTGCTGGTTACCATGCCCTGCTTCATTGTTGTTCGATGGACATGTAAAAGCATGCTGCTGTCGCTCGTCCGTGGCAGTAAAGAAACCTTACGATTACTGTTTTTTGACTTTTCAGAGACCGTCGATCGCTGATTTTACTTTTTGTGCAGTCGGATTCTATGTGCATTAGATTTCCCGAACCTGGGGAAACGCAAGACATAATTTCCTCCTCGCTTATTTTTCTTTCTGGTCATCTGTATTTCCAACTGACTCAGAGGTTTGTTCTAATGACTTTCGTTCTTTTTCTCTTTTGTTTCGCTTAATGTTGTGCCTATTGACTTCTACCGTTTCCTTGTGATAATTATGTTCAAGCTTGCTGATGTTTTTCGGCTCATTCGCATCGTGTTTCGGCGAGTTAATTTTATTATGTTTTATGAGGACTGATATTATTTCCGATAGGAGATCGAGGTCTCCTTCTAATCTCAAAACTCTGGTTGTGAGTCCTCGGCATCCATCACAGTGTGCCAGCCCTTCACTGTTTAGCTTAGTTTTGGTAATGTTCAGTAGTTTACTGCTTTCTTCATTATTGCTGCTTTGTGGTTCTTCTCGGTCTGCTGAGAGTGACTTGAGTATTTCTGGTAAGTTTTTGTCACATGAAATCGAAAACGGTTTACAAAGATAGGAGAGATCATTATTTTTGTAGTGTATACTATTTGTTTTTCTGCTGGTTTCCCGGGCGTGGCCGAGCGGTCAAGAGCATCAGTAGCTAATCGAGAGGTTGGTGTTTCGAGTCCTGGCTGAAGCGGTGAATAATTTTTCGCATGGTCGGGTCGTGAACATTTGCGTTTCCCATGCCAGCAAGATCTATACGAGGATGCATTAAGTTTTAACGAGCAGCTTAAATTATCAAGCGAATAGTTTACTGAGCACAAAAAGAAGTGCTTTTCGAACCGAATTCACTATCGAATGTTACTACGAAGCAAAGAATGATGCAACCTTCGAAGTGATCCAATGACAACTTATTTCGTTTAGTCCTGACTTTGGGGAACAGATTATTGGCCAAAAAGTCAAAAGCTTGGAGACGAGCGAATTTCAAACGGAGGTCCAACGACGCCGCAATAGAAACAATATGAGCAATAAATGCGCCTATTCGTTCAAAACCACTTTAAAAAAACAATAAATGATAGGAAGAATATTCAGGAATGACTCAGCCTCGTTGTCGAGGTCAAAGGTCCTGGATAACTTCAGATCTTCAAGGGGTTTTGCACTTTTGGTCCACTGAGCAGTTGACAGTATTTATTGGTGAAGAGGCTGTTTTTATCAAGTCGACGAAGGTGATAAACAAATTCCAATTTGATGTCGTTTTGTGAGGTAATTCGGCACAAGAAAATTTCCAGTAAATTTCCAGAAAATTTTCCAGTATAACAAATTTACCTGAATACTACTGAGGATATGCCGGGTGAAAATGTTTGACACTTAAGATTCCCGCCTGTTGGAGAGGACGAGTACCGCAGGTATAAGTAGGGGATAAAGTGTTAAAAAGAAATTTTAATCCAAAATTTAGCTTATCATTTCAGCTGGGGGATGAGAAAATCCTGAAAAATTATAATTTTCAGTTATCTTTCAAAAACGAGCTGCGTGTCTTAACCTTGGCCGAGTCATGTAGTACGGCTGTGTCGTAAGATAAGGTAGTTAAATAATCCTCGTGGTGCTGCAGCAAATGTAGGTAAAGCCGACCTTTGACTTAGACGTGAAGACATTACAATCACCTCGGATAGGTTACTTAACGATTTCAGAACAGAAGTGGTGAAAAAATACTTCGCATATCCAATTTTCCTTCGACGAACTCGTAGTTTGAAGGGACGCCCTCGGAGTTTAGTTGTAGTAGGGAGCTAGAAAAGGTTAACACAGTGCAGCACGCAGTCCAAGTCACGCACGTTACGAAACGTTTGTATCATGTCTCCGCGCTACTGCTTATAACTCAGATGATCGATATATATGTTAGTTAGGAGGATTTCGAATGGTAGTACACCTTGAACTCATTACTGATTTAGTCGCTCGCTGCTGTACCCTTTCGATAAGGCTGTAATCATGTTGTATCCATGGCTCACTATGCCGGGATTGCGTATTCAAAATGCAGACTTTTAAACTTACCAAAGATTATAGACTACCGAAGAATATCGAAAACTCTATATGACCACTTGATGGCGTACAGCATTGAATTTGTGGCCTTAGCCAACTTGCAACAATGTGCAGAGGGCTTTAGATTGTCTGTCATCTAAACGCCTATACTATATGTCTAACATACATGGATTTTTGTAAATCATGGTGGTTTCTTTGTTCTCTTACTTTTTTCGGTGTTCTCAGTAATCTGTAAGAGACTATCGTGGTGGCATCTCTGTTAGTTTGGCAGTAATCTTCTTGGCCTCCATGGTCCCCTCCTGCTTTCGAACATAAGCGCACTGAAGATTCTCGCGATTGATTTATGTTTCAAGCAACCCTGACCCTACAGCTTGGTGATAAATTTTATGATAAAACCCTTATTATTATTTTAAAATGTAGCCCCTGTCGTTACATGATTTCTCCTATGACGAGGAGTAATTTGAAACCTCATACGCTCTCATTAGCGTTACAGTACTACCTCACGCGTAAATTTTTTCCACTATGAACCACAAATTTTTTCTCCTTTAAAACCCAAAAATTCTATTCAACATATCTCTTTTCTGTAAAAAGACTAATCATTTTTACCATGTTCTTTTTTAACTCACTGCTTTGTATCATTTGACGTCATCAATCGACTGACCTGGTATTCATAAATTAACGAGTGTACATGTTTGTGCATTCGTTTTATATTTTTCTAATGACAGTTCCTTTCGGGGTACTCAAAAGATATCTATCTATCAAACTGACCCCTAAATTTGAGCAGATCATATTTAGTGCCCGTCACCTCTGCGAAGACAAGTCTTAACGATAGTTAGTGTCTGGCATACAAAATTTCGCTTGAGCACTGTTATTTTAGGGTCATTTTATTATCCGATTTATGATAAATTTTGACTTATTTCATTCCCCGTGCGGTTATGAAAATGAAACCGCTTTGTGAGGTCACCAATGCATTAGAATTTGTGTGTGGTTGCATTGGTTTAGAGGCTGTTCGGAATGCAATAATAACAGCATCCTTCTGAACAGCAGCATCAATTTAAAAATATTTTTATAGGTATTTGTAGCCTATTAATTGTTTATAAACGTTGCATTTAGATTTCAGTATCTAGTTCGAGGATTTTGTTAATTTTTTTAAATATTTGAATGAGAAATCATATTTTCGGTCATAATTATGACCATGAGGAAAACCCGGGTATTCATAATATTAATGCATATATATGCATTTATACAATTGTACTTATTCTCATGAACTGTATGCATGCGGGTATTTTTGTTTATGAATACCTTATTTTATAAAACCTTGAGGTATTCTAAAATAAGTATTTTACATATTAAATCCAAACATACAAACTGCAATATTCCATTTTATATGCTTTTTAAACTAAAGTCAACTAAAATGTATGTATTCATTTTATTTTACTATAGTTTAAAAAGCAAACAAATTGGAATATTGCATGTTGTCTGTATAGATTATAATCTATAGACTATAGACTTCTGGTCTAGACTATGGGTGCAAAAAGAACACGCATGAAACACTGACTGATGCTAAAAAAATCGGCCCTTTTACAGCAGTGATTCTTAATTATTTTGTGATTTATTTAAATTATTAACAATCTTTTTGTCTGTTATCATAGTTATGATTTTTAAAATCCAGTTTTTGGGTGTTATAACTGGACCATAGGTTGTCCAGTGGCCACTTCGCAGTTTGCTTTTCGTGGACTTGCTACTTCATGAGATTTTCCTTGGAAAATTTTACTGGCATTTCAATATTATGCGGGCTGGAAAAAAAGTATATTTTCATTTTTCAATAAGAATTGTTTATCCTAAAAATTAAAAGAAACGGTAATATAATTATATTACCGTTTCTTTTAATTTTTAGGATATTCTTTTAGTTTCCTTTAAAGGAAACTAAAAGAATATTAAATTTAAATCACGTAAGGAGCGTAAAATGAGAGAATATACCTAGTGCGAGTAGTTAAAGAACCGAAGAGTCCACTACCTCACGAGGCGCCTGATAAAGAGGTGCCTACATTTCAGTTGGAACGATAAAAGTTGAATTGCATTTCTAAATGCGTTTAGGAGCTAAATTCTCTTGAAACTAAACCTCGTGCATCCTTATCCATTTTGTCAATGGTTAAAAACGAATCATCCCATTTCAATCTTTTAGATGGCAAACAATTCTGTAAACTTGACAAAGGATGAAAATCACCAGCTACAAATACTTGTCGGAGAGACGGGAGCTCTGAGGGCAGTCGCAGTAGTACAAATGTATGAGGCAGATATCAGATGTCAATGGAATTACTTTAAAACAGGTGTTGTCACAGTGGAGGACAGTAAAACTGGCGAATACGTTAGAATATGTCTCTATGATCTGAATGTAATTTTATTTTACTACTATGCTATTATTGTCTTACAGGCTGTTGCAAAGGTCTGGCAGCAAAATTTATTCAAGGAGATGACGTACCTCTCTAATATACCACAGTTTCATTACTTTTACGGAGAAAATTCTGCGGTGGGCCTAGGTTTTACGGACGTGGCTGAGGCAGATACTTTTCGAAATGCTATTTATTATTATGTAAGGGGAAGAGGGAATCCAGACACTCTCCGGCGACATAAATCTGTATCTGTCGGCAAAAAGGCAAAGAATTTATTGCGAAAAACGCATACCGTAGGTTCACCCCTTGTGCAAATCTTGCTGAATATTTTGAAGAAATGTTTATTTTATAAATATTGTGTCAACAACCTCTTATAAATTAATTTTAAAGTTTACATTCCCTGTACTGCAGGCTGTGGTTGAAAGAATTTCAAATTTAAGGAGATGAAGAACGCCACAGGTTTTCGGTGGATTTTTAAAAGTTTATTCGAGTTTAGCAGCAAAATACATATGAAATAAAAACTAACAAAACATGTTGAATCGCAGATGAATTTTCCAATGACTGTCTTGATAATGCTCTGCACCGCCATTTTAATGTACCAAAACAAAGTGTGTAAAATAATGAAAATCGTTCCCGTTTTCCATTAAGAAGATGGAGACAATCCGATTTATCTAAATTTACTATTTCTTGACTTAGGCTTCTGCTTGCATGTAATCTCAATCGACAAATTAAGCGTTCTGTCCGAAGTTTATTATCTTGCCCTCCTTAAATTGCATTTCATCTGTGGCTTGGTAGTTTTCGGTAGCATACGAATAATCATCCGTAAAATCACAGGGGTTTTGCAGATATTTAAAAATCTCAATGAAATAATTATCCCGTACGATATTAATAGATGGAAAAAAATTACAACTATCATTGTAATTGACGCTCATGTCAAATGTTCAAATGGAGCGTAGTAGACCACACAACCTCAAAAAGCGTTAAATGTTATCCATTTACCAATATATGTTGATAATTTTCACTTGGATATAATGCCATTAACTGTATACTTCCTGTTAGATACTTGTTTCTAAAGCAAGCGTAAACCGGTTTGTATAATAACATTTATGTAAAATTTACACAAATAGGATGGGATCGGCTACCTTGCATGAATTTTCGATATTAATGACTTCATGTTTGCTTTTATATTTTTCACAGTTTTGATTTTTTTCTTGAAAATAAATGTAGCCTTTCTATTTGAGTAAATATCGCGCATTTTATTTTTTGCTATCCTATAAATATATTTTAGTTTTGTTTGCTGAAAAACATCAGCAAACTAGACTATAAACATCGCAGGGAAACGGTAAAGGTCGATCGACATAATATTAAGCGAAACAGAACGAGAACACTAGCGAAGCCATTAGAACACAACCTCTGATTCAGTTGAAATGCAGGTGACCAAAAATAAAATAGGCGAGGATGCAACCATGTCTTGCATTTCCCCTGGCTCAGAAAATCTGGGGCTCACAGAATCCATCTGCACAAAAGTTAATCAGTGATCGATAGCCACTGAAAATTTGACAACCAGTAATCGTTGGGTATCTCCAACCCCATGAAAGGGCAACAACAGTACGTCTTATACGTGCCTATCGGGCTTGGATGGAATAGTTTCATGTTAGCCAGCGTAGTAATAGCATAAATATGTTCACCACAGATGTTTGCGACTTATCGATAGACCTGCATGCTTCAAACCCAAATTTAGGCTCCCATGAGGCTATTCGACAGAAGGCAGTATCAAAAGAACTTGCACTGTTTGAATGCTTCAAAGCAATGTCTGCAAATCAACCAGCAGGCTCACCGATGAACAACAATTTGAACACAATAATAATGAAAGTAACAAAGTATGTGATCCTACCAACCATCATTAAAAGAAAGCAGGATGTAGACGCAGGGTCTTTTCCTGAAGGAGCATTTGTCTTGCAGTTTAAGGTAACTCTCGAGGCTACTGGTGGAACCCTAAAAGAAAGGGTAAAACAGGATCTGCTGACATTTTAAAATTTATTAAATGATATTCAAGAAGCCACTATGGTAGTCGATATCCAAAAGAGCTTTCAAATTGCTGCCTCTCGTTAGAAGTCAAACGCAAGAGGTGTGACCAAGATTGTTGCTATTCGTTGTGGAGATCAAACAGCAGGTAGATCTCCTGCTGTCTCAAAACCTCATTAAGGGTGCACTTCCTGTTATGAACGTGTTCCTAACGCAAGCGGAAATCAGTTTGTACAAGAGTATATATGAAGAATTTACACAAACACGATAAGATAGGCTAATTTGCATGCATCATTCAATATTAGTTGGTTTAGTTCTGCTGTTTATATTTTTCTCATATTTTTTGGATTTTGGAGAAGAAACGTAGCATTTCTCGCTAAGCAAATATCTCAGCATTTTCTTTTTGGCTATCCTGCGAATATATTTTTATTTTTTGTTTTTTTGTTTATCCAATGCACCCTCTGGATAATCTTGGCTTGATTTAAGCTCATCCTTTCTGCATTTTAGATGCTACATTCCCGCAACTCTTCAGCGGTAACTTTTGCTCTGAATATTCTTTTGTTTATCAAGGTTTTAAAGATTTTTACAAGGAAGAGAGTTCTTATTAAAAGATTATTAAATATAGAATAGAAAGAAGACCTGCCAATGCCAGGGAATATGGATGGGGATCAGACAATGAGAACGAAAAGGAATGATGAACGCCTTTTTTGTTTGATTTTGTTGCAAGCTTCTAGTGTATATACAGATGGCAAAGCGAACCACAAAAACCGTTCTTTTTTTCGTTTTAGCAACATCAATCCCATAAGTAACGCTTCTACTTGATGGATTAGCAAAATGCAAGGGCTCCTGAGACACAGATATCTTCTCAATTCTCTTTGGTTTAAGCAACGCAGATATGGCTGGCTCAAAGAATCACTTGTTTATGAACAAATCCGGTGATGCAGTTTGTAGGTTTTATGCTGATATTAGGCCTTCGCAAGCGAAGAAATTAAATGCATAGCTCACGGGGTGCGCGCAGCATCAATGACTTACACTTATTTTTTTAATTGAGGCAGACTTGGGCAGCATCTATCGCAATTACTCCCTCTCTCTTGCATTTCACTTATTTCCAGAGGACCAACCAATGTCAAAATGCCCGTAGGATCTGAATTCCATGATTGATAGACCTACACATCTAGTCTGTGCATGCCACACGCGATCCTATTCCTACCGCAGGTAGCCGACTATAATAAGCTTGAACAGGTCTCACATACGAGAGTATGTCGCTGATAAGTTACCAAAAACCACGAATTTCAGCGCATCTTGATATTTTTAAACGTGCGAGATTTACCATACTGAGCGGTGTGTTGGTGCGTTTCATGCTGGAAATCCCTAGCGTGGACCTCAGTTCTTCCCTCTCCCATGCACTACTGGACGCTCGGAGCCCTTCCCTCAGGTGGTCGCAGGATTGAGTAGTATTGCTGACGTCCAATGACTCTCTATGAAAGTACTCCAGTATCTTTGCGCTCCTGTGGAATTAACTCTGTATCGTAAACAAGTACTTCGTTCCGCGTTGGCCAGATGAGAATGGGGTCGAGCAGATCGCGATAGCCCATTATTTGTCTGAGGTTTCTAAAGTGTGCTGGCATCTACCATTGGGAGAAGTAATATCTGAAGATCATAAATTCTCTTTCTGGCTGCGAACTTGTCTGCACCCCTGAAGCGTGGGACCAAGATTGGTAAAGATCCTGAAATAGCGACTCATGTCAGCAGACGGAAGATGTCAGAACGGTGAAGCAATAGACAACTCACGAAAGGCAAATGTTTGCTTTCCTCGATTCGACTGGAGCGTGTCACACCATTACAGATTACGGATATAAATGAAATAGCGAGTTTCAGGAAGCCGCGAAGAACTAATTCCTGTAACTCAAATATTTGCTTCTATCGATGATTCATATATTCGAGATCCATTGAGTGGTTTTCGAGCCAAGCAGGCCATGGAGAGTAATAGTTTTTGAAAAGCTTTATTTTCTCGAATGAATCTCAATGCCTGCTGCTCGAAGCTAAATTCCAACTTTGGAGAACTTCGAGTAAGTGTCTACACCGAGGATCAGCCTGCATTGGTTGAAAATGCTATTCGTCTGTCAGTGGAGAATTCTAGATCGACAGCATCATCACCAATGTGATTTATAGAAGTAATACCGTTTCGAGGACCGACAGTACAGGTAAACGCTGAGAGTATTCGGGTACCTTTACTCGTGAAGACTTTGCTAAATGGCTAACACACTTTCACCGACTGTTTCATAAAAACAGGTTAGCATAGGTTTTGCAAGTTTCAACGGCACCCCCGCGAAAAAGATGTTTTGCCAAGCAGGTGGCGTTGTTGGCTGTTCGTTTACGTCTAACCTCCGGACCCGTGCTCATGGGACGCGCCAGAGCTGGCAGAAATAATCCAGATCCTCCTCAGGAAAGAAGTCGACCTACCTGAAAAATAGTGCCATTTTGTGCCCTAAAACCTCCTACTTGACAAACGGCAAGATTCCTTTGCCACCCTTTTGAAAGCATTCATGTAATTTGCCTTTTCAGGTGGCAGTGCAAGTCAGTTACGATCGACAGTCCTGGAAGCACAATCAGCACATTGGTTATATCAACGGTCAACTTCAGGTTCAGGCCAATGACGAGGAAACTGCGAACCGGCTTTTGAAGTTTTTGGGTGGTCGAGTTACGGTGAAGAACAAGGAGGAAATGCAGGCTGTCGTGGAATTCATTCAAACCGTCGGGATTGACAAGGTACGCTCTACCATGCGAGTTCCTCATCAGATCACTGCTTGTCAATCTGTTTTGTAAGTTTACATTTCTGACGACTCCTGCATGCAGTAGGTTCCGTTACACGTTATGTGATTGCCCCATATACCAGAAACAGCATAGAGAACGCTGGGGGCCCCTGGAGTAATAAAGCCCCTCGTTGCTGCGTTACGCAGCAGCAGTAGCATCCGTGAAATACATGTCTGGGCTTTAGCTAGAACCTATGCCGGAAGTACGGCATAACGTGGCATCTGGCATATGTCCTAAGACACAAAGTTCGCTTATAGCCAGTAGCAGATGAAATTATTTGGGAAAATACTAACTTAATGCTTAAATTTTTGAAACTGGTGCCCCAGCTCGTAGTCAGACTTTGGGAGGTGCACAATTACAATTAACTAATCAACCATGTCTAACAGAAGATTCTACGGGTTGGATATGTTTGAGCCAATAAACGTTAAGGAAAGTTTGTCATCTCGTCATGATTGGCCGTGCGCATTTGAATTTGTCCTTGAGGATTTTGTATGGGGCATGTAAATCGATATGCCGATGGATGCATGTCTCATCTGAGTGCATTGCTTCCAGGAATTCACGGTCTTTTCTTATTGGGCATGTGCTCACAATCCGAGTGCTCTCCCATGTGAATTAATGTCCAGTTTCCAGTGTGTGCATGGCAACCTGGGATAGGTGGTCTCATCTTCTGACCGCTAACTGCTTTTCATGTATGCGAGTTGTGACAGATTTTCCAGGTTGCCCACAAGAAACGGCATCACAACTGGAATATGGGACTTTTTAGATAACACCTTTTCTATCAGGCTCTGAGCGTAAGGTAGATGTGGGGTAGTGTGCTTCTTGTATCTGGTGTGTTCTTAGTTCGGATATGGGAGGGTTAGTCATGTCATTGGTTTTGGTGCCTCAGTAGTCGTGTCATTTGATATATCTTTCTCTTTGACTGCTTTTAGCTGCAGACATTGATGTACGAATTCTCGTGGGTATCCATTTTTTGAGAATAACTTAAAAAGTTATTTCATTTCTGCCTGATAACGTTATTCATTGAAGTAAATCGTTTTGGCTCGATTAATAAGACTTAAGACAGCTGCCCACTGAGAAAAGGCCGGGAATTCCTGAAAGCAATGCACTCAGATGAAACATGCATCAATTAGCATATCGATTTACGTGCCACATACAAAATCCTCAAGGACAAATTCAAATGCGCATGGCCAAACATGAGGGGATGACAACCTTCACTTAACGCGTATTGGCGCAAACATCGCCCAACCGTAGAATCTTCTGTTAAGCACGGTTAATTAGTAAACTATTCTTGTACACATCCCAAAGTCTGACGATGACCTGGGGCACCTATTTCCAAAATTTGTGCATTATAGTTTTGTATTTTCCCAAAGAATTTCATCTCTTTTTATTTAATATCTTCGGATGACCGTATTTCAATATATATATATATATGTTGATAAGGTGGAACCGACAAAGGCAAAGGAGACCGGAATGGCCATTTCTGGCTTATCAGCCGTCATCAGCCAGTCATACCCAATCCCAGGTGTGGATCACCCTAGATTCGAACACGCGAAATGTGATCATTGAGTGTAACAATCTACCATTAGGCCACGAGCCCGTTGTTTTGTCGGTTGCGATCGGCAATATGAATTATGATAGTGTGGGGTTCACCGATCTGGTTAAGGAACACGTATTTTCCACCTTATCAACATATACCTTAAGTCGCGATGCGACTGCTCGCGAGGGCTCTAAAGTGAATTCCACGGCAAAACGGAACATACGTGTTCCTTAACCATATAGGTGAACCCCACACCATTATTATTATATATATATATATATTTATATAAACATCGAGCCCGTGGATCAATGGTAGAGCGTTCGAATCAAATACCAAAGGTCACGGGTTCGAATCCCAGGTGTGCCATACTTGGGATTGGGTATGACTGGCTGATGACGGCTAATAAGCCAGAAATGGCCATTCCGGTCTTCCTTGTCTTTGTCGGTTCTACTTAAAAAATTATATGCTTCACGTCGCTATGCGACCACCTGCAAGGGCTCTAATGTGAGCTCCAGGGCACAATGGAACATGCATGTTCCTCAAGCAGATCAGTGAGCCACACACTATCATCATATTCCCGATCGCAACCGACAAAACAACGAGCCCGTGGCTCAATGGTAGGGCGTTCGACTCAATTACCAAAGATCGCGGGTTCGAATCCCAGGTGGTCCACACTTGGGATTGGGTATGACTGGCTGATGACGGCTAATAAGCCAGAAATGGCCATTCCGGTCTCCCTTGTCTTTGTCGGTTCTACTTAAAAATTATATGCTTCACGTCGCTACGCGACCGCCTGCGAGGGCTCTAATGTGAGCTCCAGGGCACAACGGAACATGCATGTTCCTCAAGCAGATCGGTGAGCCACACACTATCATCATATTCCCGATCGCAACCGACAAAACAACGAGCCCGTGGCTCAATGGTAGAACTTTCGACTCAATTACCAAAGGTCGCGGGTTCGAATCCCAGGTGGTCCACACTTGGGATTGGGTATGACTGGCTGATGACGGCTAATAAGCCAGAAATGGCCATTCCGGTCTCCCTTGTCTTTGTCGGTTCTACTTTAAAATTATATGCTTCACGTCGCTACGCGACCGCCTGCGAGGGCTCTAATGTGAGCTCCAGGGCACAACGGAACATGCATGTTCCTCAAGCAGATCGGTGAGCCACACACTATCATCATATTCCCGATCGCAACCGACAAAACAACGAGCCCTTGGCTCAATGGTAGAACGTTCGACTCAATTACCAAAGGTCGCGGGTTCGAATCCCAGGTGGTCCACACTTGGGATTGGGTATGACTGGCTGATGACGGCTAATAAGCCAGAAATGGCCATTCCGGTCTCCCTTGTCTTTGTCGGTTCTACTTAAAAATTATATGCTTCACGTCGCTACGCCGACCGCCTGCGAGGGCTCTAATGTGAGCTCCAGGGCACAACGGAACATGCATGTTCCTCAAGCAGATCGGTGAGCCACACACTATCATCATATTCCCGATCGCAACCGACAAAAACAACGAGCCCGTGGCTCAATGGTAGAGCGTTCGACTCAATTACCAAAGGTCGCGGGTTCGAATCCCAGGTGGTCCACACTTGGGATTGGGTATGACTGGCTGATGACGGCTAATAAGCCAGAAATGGCCATTCCGGTCTCCCTTGTCTTTGTCGGTTCTACTTAAAAATTATATGCTTCACGTCGCTACGCGACCGCCTGCGAGGGCTCTAGTGTGAGCTCAGGGGCACAACGGAACATGCATGTTCCTCAAGCAGATCGGTGAGCCACACACTATCATCATATTCCCGATCGCAACCGACAAAAACAACGAGCCCGTGGCTCAATGGTAGAACTTTCGACTCAATTACCAAAGGTCGCGGGTTCGAATCCCAGGTGGTCCACACTTGGGATTGGGTATGACTGGCTGATGACGGCTAATAAGCCAGAAATGGCCATTCTGGTCTCCCTTGTCTTTGTCGGTTCTACTTAAAAATTATATACTTCACGTCGCTACGCCACCGCCTGCGAGGGCTCTAATGTGAGCTCCAGGGCACAACGGAACATGCATGTTCCTCAAGCAGATCGGTGAGCCACACACTATCATCATATTCCCGATCGCAACCGACAAAACAACGAGCCCTTGGCTCAATGGTAGAACTTTCGACTCAATTACCAAAGGTCGCGGGTTCGAATCCCAGGTGGTCCACACTTGGGATTGGGTAAGACTGGCTGATGACGGCTAATAAGCCAGGAATGGCCATTCCGGTCTCCCTTGTCTTTGTCGGTTCTACTTAAAAATTATATACTTCACGTCGCTACGCCACCGCCTGCGAGGGCTCTAATGTGAGCTCCAGGGCACAACGGAACATGCATGTTCCTCAAGCAGATCGGTGAGCCACACACTATCATCATATTCCCGATCGCAACCGACAAAACAACGAGCCCTTGGCTCAATGGTAGAACTGTTCGACTCAATTACCAAAGGTCGCTGGTTTTAATCCCAGGTGGTCCACACTTGGGATTGGGTAAGACTGGCTGATGACGGCTAATAAGCCAGAAATAGCCATTCCGGTCTCCCTTGTTTTTGTCGGTTCTACTTAAAAATTATATGCGTCACGTCGCTACGCCACCGCCTGCGAGGGCTCTAATGTGAGCTCCAGGGCACAACGGAACATGCATGTTCCTCAAGCAGATCGGTGAGCCACACACTATCATCATATTCCCGATCGCAACCAACAAAAAAACGAGCCCGTGGCTCAATGGTAGAGCGTTCGACTCAATTACCAAAGGTCGCGGCTTCGAATCCCATGTGGTCCACATTTGGGATGGGTATGACTGGCTGATGACGGCTACTAAGCCAGAAATGGCCATTCCGGTCTCCCTTGTCTTTGTCGGTTCTACTTAAAAATTACATGCTTCACGTTGCTACGCGACCGCCTGCGAGGGCTCTAATGTGAGCTCCAGGGCACAACGGATTATATATGTTCCTCAAGCAGATCGGTGAGCCACACACTATCATATATATATATTTATATATATCGCGTTCATCATCTCCCGAAGAAGATGAAGAAGGGGTGCGAGTTCATGGAACACCTGCGATTTGAACCCGTGACCTTTGGTTCCTGGTGTTTCACACCTAAAATAGGGTATGACTGGCTGACGACAGCTTATAAGCGCGAAACGGCCATTCTGGTCTCACTTATCTTTGTCGGTTCTACCTTAACATCATAGATATCACAAGTCGCTATGCGACTGCCTGTGAAGCCTGTAAATTAAGCTCCAAGGCACAGTGGGACTTACCTGTTCCCAGACCGGATCGGTGAGCCTCACTCAAGCATACGTGTGATAGAGGCGGCATTGACTAAACGTTTGAGTAGCCATACATTGGGAAGACTATTCCATATTTGGTTACGTGGCCTGAGGATCGCGTTTGGACTACTTCTCTGCAGGATATATTTTCGGATTTTTATGTTCTAGGAAAAGAAATTAATTCTCTTTCCAAATTAGCCACATGTGACCTTTTCATGCACCTGACAGACAGCTAACTTTTAACTGCGCCTAAATTTAGATCGCATGACTAACTGCATTTTGCATCAATAGGCGTCACCGAAACCGCATAAGGCAGTTTGGTCTGTTATACGCTACAGCACCTGCTCAAGCAACTTGCGTATACTGCACCGTGCTTGGCATGCCTCTTGAACCTCACCTTACTGGTGTCGACTACAGACAGGCAGTCATGGAACCTCTCTTCTAAACAGATAGAAACGACGTGAAAGGGATTATCTTAGCCCTGCAGCTAGTTAGTGTTCTCGTGCACGTGCAGAAGCGCATTTCTCTGTCTCACAATGATAGCTTGCCTCAAGTTCGTTGCAGAAACTTTGCAGACCTCCGCAAGGTTACGCAGATAGCCAACCTTGTCCTTAATGTGTACAGGCTGTGTATCAAACGCTGTTATGTTGGTCTCCTCACTACTGTATGCTACTTAGGTAAAAAAAGAGGACGTTGTGCATTTTATTAGAAATTCCTTGATACTTTTTACGGACTTGAGTGACTTACCTTTTCATCTTCAAACATCTTCTGTGAATCTTCTGTCTGTAAATCGCTAGGAGGAAATCGTGTAGCCCTCAAAATACCCGTCGAAAACCAAAGAAGAAGGCGCAGGCTGAATGTCAAAGTCAGCGATTTGAAAATACTATTTTTGATCCACTTAACCTCCAGCTTTTGAGAAATCCTTACAGGAATCAGTGTTACGAGATTGCTTTAAGGGTTCATTTTTCTTAGTGCTAAACTGTTGAGGTTAGTCCATTAAAGTTCTATTTGAAACACTTTACATATTTTTGTGTACAACATCATTAAAACGGGAATCAGTAGACACTCGTATAAAAAGTGTATTAAGTAGTAGGTAGGCGAATCTTTCATATAGAATTTATTGCCGATTTTGATTAATTTTAAGGCTATCATATCTACGACAAAAATTAAACTCTATTTCAAGTATTATTCCTGTTCGGGTCTAATTGACTCCAATCTCGGAAAAGCGTGCCCTATTAAAGGGCTGCATCTATTGCAATTTTTGATTCGGGTTAGTCAGTGTTTTAAGCCATTGACTGAAATGAATTTCATTTTTGTCTTTAAAGTTCTTCATAAATTCGCCCACCTGGAAATTGGTAGCATTGAATGATGCCATAATTTAAAAGTTTTAGAATTGGAAGTTAAAAGAGTTTTTAAACACATATATCGACTGCGAATTTACTTAAACTCTTTAAAATACCGTTTGGCCAACTTGTGAAAAACTCGGTGGCCTCGTTGGGATTCGAACCCACGCCAGCAAGGGTATTGCTTTAGTACAGACAACGATCTAGCCAACTGAGCTACGAGGCCCAACAGGGAGCCGTGAGCTTAATCACACTTGGGTCAAGTTACCCGCCCAGCCTACTGCAATGTATGGAATCCACCAATTCTGATACAGAAAGCTGACTGCACAAGCAGGCTTTCCCTAGCAATCAATCTTCAATCCACCAGATGACTACCAGGCACAATTATTTAGTAGAGGATTTCGGCAGATTTGAATAATTCCTTTGACCCACTAGTGAAAAACTCGGCACCCCGTTGTGAAGTAGGCCCATGACAGAAATGGGAAGGCTTTAGTACAGCCAACGCTCTAGCCAACTGAGATTCGAGGCCCCACCGGGAGCCGTGATTTTAATCATACTTTGTTCAAGTTACCTAGCCAGCCTACTGCAACGTATGGAATCAACCCATTCTGATACAGTGAGCTGACTGCCCAAGATGGATTGCATAAGCAATCCACCGGGAGCCGCGGTAGTTATCTGGTGAATTGCTTAGGAAATCTTGCTTCGGCATTCAGCTTACTGTATCAGAATTGACGTATTCCATGCATTGCAGGAGGCTGGGTGGGTAACTTGACCCAAGTGTGATTATACTCACGTCTCCCTGTAGGGCCTCGTAGCTCTGTTGGCTAGAGCGAAGCTCTACTATAGCCTTCGCCTTGAGGGCGTGAGTTTGAATCCCACTGAGTCCACCAAGTTGTATACGAATGGGTCAAACACATTACTCAAATCTGCCAAAATCCTCTACTCTTTAAAAAAAGTCGCACAAATGCACAAATGTGTTGGAAACCCAGCTGGTACACTGAAACGACACGAGCGGCTGCTTGAACAGTAAGAGACAGTTTAGAAAAACGCCTGCGACGACTGTGAGGTAAGTTACCATTGCCAACCAGGAAATCCACATCTGTCCACGCATAAGAATAGGGGAAAGTTCATTTCATGGGAAGGATCAACTCACGCTATTTTTTATGTGGGAAGGGCTATGACCAGGCCGCGGTTCAGCCGCAGTATTTTTTAATTAAATTTAGCCGTATTCCTCTCTCCTGTGAGTTTAACGTTTGCTGTATTTAACAAAACTCGGGCACAGGGCGTATACTCATGGTTGAGCCTTCAGGTCATTTTAGCCGACAAGTTTTGGAAAACTTTGGAACCAGTTACCGGAATCAACTACGGTAATCATGCCTGATTACTTTGAAAGTTTGATATTTCAATTTCCTTTTCCCCTTTGATGCTGATTTAGGGGGCAAGTCCATCAGCATGTGTTGTTCGTAGGTTATTCATGCGAAATGAACGGGGTTCTGGTTTTACCCAATATGAAATGTTGGCGAAGCTGTACAACGCTCGATCCCTTGAATGACATAGATAACAGGGCACTTCCCTGCCTAACAGTTTATGGAATAAAGTCGGACTTGACAAATGCTTGTGTTGGCCAACATGCTGTCACTTTGAGCCGCATAATACTTTGTCTAAACACGAAAGCAGATACTTTTTCCACTTTTGTTACTCCTGGAGATACAGGACAGCCGATTATTTCACCGAAGTCTGATAAAACTAACACAATTCTAAAAACATCTGGGCGCAGGGCCTTTAGCTGTCATCTAGCTTCCTGAATGAACAGTCATGTTTTGCGATCGATTTTCACAAGTACTTAAATTAGTACAGCTCACTTAAGCAATAATAAGTCGATTCTCTTTTCTTAATATTATGCACATCCTTAAAATTATTGTTATTTTATTGAATAAGAATGACATTAAATAATGGAGTCGCAATTCTGAAGTCGTTTCATTTCGTACTGCCCCACTTGCAGGTCACGAATGCCATAAACCAAAGCCATGGTTCGAACTCAGCCGGTGAGTCCAGGTGTCCAGGCCCACAGCCCCCACCGACCCCTCGGCACCTGTCGACAGAAGGACGTGCGCCAGTACCACCGCCACCACCCCCTACACAAGCGCCATTTTGCGAAACGAGGATTTCCACCCCAGCTCGAGGCGGCGGTGGCGGCGGCGGCGGTGGGTTCCTGGATGATATAAAGAACTTTAAGAAGGACACGCTTAAAACGGTGTGTTGCGTTCATTCTTACTTTCTAGCGTTTGCGATGACCATGTAAGCCCGAGAACCCTCAGTCGAAGCATTCCGTTTACAGAACTCTAGGAGCACCATTCAACTTCTCAGAAATTGCAGAGTAGGCTGTTGATTCAATGCATTCGTTGAGGAGCCCTCGACGATCTTTAACGGAACGCGCTTGTCCCGTTATGTTTTTGGCCTCATTTGCTAGCCCGGCCAGCAGCCGCACAGCGGCTGGTATTAGAAGAGGCAGATTAACAATGCCGATAAGCACAAGATAGCCTGGAATGGCCATTTCTGGCTCATTAGCCGTCATCAGCCAGTCATACCTAATCACAGTTAATGCTCTACCCGTGGCTCAATGTTTAAAGGGTTGTGGGTTCGAGCGATGGTGGAGCGTCACCCGGCTACTGAGCCAGAAATGATCATTCCAGTCTCACTTGTCTTTGTCAGCATTTTTAATCTGCTGTTGATTCAGCTGTTTACCCTTAAAACAGGCTTTCTGAAAGAAGTGGATATCATTTGCGTACTAATAGGGATTACGCTGATTACCTGCTGATCCTGAATTTTTCTGATTTCATTCTACCTAAATAAAAAATGACCCCCATTTATGACGAGATACACCAAATTAGCAGGAGAAATTATATTCCCTTTTTATAAAATATATTTGAAATTTTCAGAGTTTTGAATTCTATGTGAATTATGTAGTCATTTTACTATGTAGATTTGGTTAGACGGCCGAGAAAGAGCTTATTCAAAGCCAGTATTCTGGTGTAGCTGAAATGCCCTGGGATTATACGGCATGGCAGTCAGCATTAAAACGCTGCATAAGTAATGCCTTTGGCAAGTATCTAATATCAAATTCCACTGATAAGATAGAGAACATCAGGTACTCCTGTAAAACAGAAAGATGGGCTTTCTTTTAAAGGTAACCTTTGAAAATCTTCTGAAACAAAGAGCTCCATTCCCCGTGGATAAAAATGGGTGCGCTGCGAAATTCGTGCCAGATTTTTGTCCTTCAAAACGGTGATTTGGAAATGATCATTAGGAAATCATTTCACTGTTGGAGTTAAAATAAGCAAAGTTGTTCAATAGCAGTATCTAATGCACAAAATGAGCTAACCGATGAACTATTAAGAAAATGCATAATTACGTGGAGGTCAAAAAATTGCGGTTCAATTTCAAAAACCCGCCCGAGGCGTAAAACGGGAAGGTTTATGGTATTAGTTTTATCAGTAGGGCATATGTGCTGGGCAATTGCCAGAGTCAGTGGAAGGCATTGAGAATTCTTGAATTTATAACTTACGTTTCTTTTATGTCTCCTATGAGATGCACTAACAAACGCGCAATTTGAAATATGCAAATTAGAGGCGTGTAACCTGGCAGAAAACAGGACGTCAACAGTTGTTGGTTAAAGAAGCATGCCTTGGGAACACGGTCTGTGGCAGACAAATTTAACCCTTAAACTAGCCTTAACACTAGTGAAAACTAAAGACTTATATTTTAGATTATCGCCATCCCTACTAAGCATGAAACGCATTTCCGAATTCTGGGTAACATTTCATGAGATCTGCCATTTACTGTTCAAATAGAAGGGCTCACACTAAACCATTTTCTATATGTATAAAAACCTCGTATGAGGAATTTTTTATTGGAGGGTTTATTGCAGATGGGTCGCCTATATAGCACGTAGTTTGCATCGTTCCCCAATTGCAGATGTCACCAGCAACCTGCTTCCAAATGCGACAGGCTGTTTGAACGAGGCTCACGTGTCACCACTTGATGCGATCAAAGGAAGAAGAGATCAAACGATATCTGATCAACTTGAAGCACATTAGTTTGGCTCAATTGAGGAAAGTGACGCTCAAAAGGCATGCGTATTTGGTGGTTCGGTCATGCGCTCTGTTCACCTGAAATGTTCAAACGATATCGCGTCAACGTAAACCACATACATTACTATTTTGCCACCTAATGATAGGAGTTGGCGAGCAGTTAGACTTGATTTCTTCTGTAAAGACGGCAGATTGCCGTGACTGGTGGGTCAAACGAAGATGTCCGTTCGGGAGCCGGTAAGGAGGAGAGTGTAGAATGTCGTTCGTGCGCGGCCTCGCCAGCATCAGCAAGCAGCCAGCTGTGTTAGGTATTTGATTGGTTGTTACATGGCCCGAGTCTGAGGCGCATGGTCATAGTGACAAAAGGTTAAGGGTTGCATGCCAAGCCGGAAAATTGGAGTGTTTACCGCTTTTGTCACAAGTTTCTTGGAAATCTAGTCATACACAATAATTTTGTTATCTTATGAGATGTCAGCCGAAATCCTGAAATATGCTTTTAGCCTTATCCCAGGACATATCAGTCATGTCAAGATGACAGCTTGTTTACGGGCTTCTTTAATCCGTCTGTATAAATCACACACTGTAAAAATTGACTACTTAACAACTATGACTTTTTCTCTTTGATTTTCAAGGTCCTTATAAATGTAAATTGATTTTACGGAAAGAGGCACTCAATAATACTTTCTCGTAATTAACTCGTAGTAACTTACCTCCCCAAATTCTACCTTTGAAGGAAATTTCTCTTCCGCTCGGAAAATCTTTGTAGTTATGATATCTTTGAAAGTGTGAAATTTCTATTTACTAATCATCTAACCTTTACATTTTTATTATTGTTTATAAAGTATACAACCTTATCCATACATGCACACACACAGTGAAGTATTTTATGAGAGACGCATGTTACTTTCCTTAGACGGAATGCATATAGCACCTAGTTTGGAAACCCTGAATGCACGTGTAGTGGCGGGTCGGGTTCAAAAGGTTTTAGCGATGTACAAGATTTTTAACAGCGAAAACTACAATTTTGCAAGCATAGCATTACAAGAAGACGTATTTTTGTACCCAACGAGTACAAGGAATGCTATTTTGGTTATTGTTTTCTATAAAATAAATTTGAATTTATAAAGGCAGGAAAATCAATGGGACACAAGTATTCACTTTTACAGGATGTAGGTTTTCAGTCAACCGGAAAAAAGGTCGTTCGAAATACGACCTTCTGACTTGAGTGAAATATCTTGAGATTATTTTGCTCTATAATTAATTTAACAGACCAAGTTAAATAATATTTTTGAAAAATATAATACTTTTCTGAATTTCCCTCAACATTTTGTCAGAAAGCGCAGCTATTTTGTGTGGATATCGTTTACGTCAGGTCTAAGGTGGATAAATATCATGTCGACTGTCGGCCTCAAAATCAATTACTTCAGTCCTCTTCCCTCTACCTATTACCCGAGTTTTTAACGTGATTTTCCGCCAGGAAATTAACCAAAATTATTACTGTTTGTCTGGAATATTTTAGAGCTTCACTGTGCATTGGGCGTTTTCCTTAATTTTTACAGCCACTAAAAAATTTTCGCCTTTTTAGGCAACCAGTAATGCACCTATCCAACCATTTGACTCCACTGCGGATGCAGTTACTATTGATTCGCTTGGAGACGCACTGGCCAATTTGCTTGCAAGACGACGAGGACATCTGGAGTCAGATAATGACAGTGACGGTGAATGGTGAAAGAGGAAGAATATTGAGCAGAGGTTTCCGGTTTACCCCAGTCCACTCAATTAAGCCCTCACCGACATTCCCAATTTTACTTTTTTTAAAAAGACAAGTCAAGAATAAAGCCTAATTGGTCTGTCGCACGCTGAAATTTGACGTTTTCTAGGAATTTAATGGTTCGTGGATTTGGTAGCTCGGCCTGCAGAAACGAAATTCTCAGTCCGCCAGCGGAGCTGGCTGAAATGTTTGTGTTGACCTTCAGAAAATCTACCAAGACACTTCTTGACCAAACATGTACTAACGGTGGTTGCGAAGAGAAGCCGTTTACTAACCAACTTTATCGTGTGATTGGCCAGTTTGGATCTGTTACTTCAGAAGTTGAGCATCTGAAGGGAATATATGAGATGTTATTATAACTCATGTCAGGTTGAAAGCTAAGGAAAGTCTGATCATCATAAACCACGAAGTCCACTGCGTGCTCCACGGAGTGCGTGCAATACCACCGAATTTAGCTCGGGTAGACTTTCGCAGCATTTACCGTACACTCACTTGCTCCACCCCCGTTTCCCGTCTGAGACCGCCGGGGTCAAGGACGTGTGCAGTGTCTGACAAGATTAAAACAAATGTCAACACTTGTCAAACACAGGCTGATCGCCACTGCATGTACCAGGCAGCACTAAAGATGATTTGGGTCCCAAATTTGTGACAATGCATTAAAGGCCACATTAGGGGAGCCAGTGCAGCCGCAACTCTAGCTCATTGGGAGAAATAGCAGTATGTTATCCTGAAGGTAGTGAAAAAGGAGATGATCTGCCGGTAGGATGATTTCTTACGTGTTTTCCTCGCATTTTTATCCTTCTGCCGTACTTAAGTCGACTGTCCGAACTTCCAGCCAATAGCTGATGGGATTGTATGAATTGAACGGAGTGAAATGGATGAATACGTCTTGGGCGTGCGATAACACGGTGCATAGCAGTAGTTGTGAACAGGCGCGAACATTGCAAAGCCGGATGAACACAATCGAGTCCTTTTCTTTGTCCAGAGAATTTGTAGCATAGGCCGTTGTCACTATCAAACAATCAACATTATATGGTTTTGTGACGTCCTTCCTTCGCTTTGGTCAATTTTATACAAGTCTATTCAGCTGCCTCGACGCGCTCAGTCAGGAGGTCTTTGGCATACATATGTTTTAGTTAGCTCGAAGTCTAAAAATAAATTCAGCATTTTTTGTCGGTAGTAATACCGACTTCCTCTCACCCTCGCATACTTGACACACGATACATCGAAAGACTCCCACTTCGTGACGAGATGGCAATCTGTCCGCAATCTGGCGTTTTCTTCGTTGCATACCATGCACTGCTCATGACGCGTTTCTGACGATGAATGACCCCGTAACAGTTGCTACATTGTGTCCCTGGACGAATCTTCAGGTGCGTGCAGTCTAGAAGTCTAAGGTTTTTCTTTGACGGATGGGCGCCTCACTGAACCGTTACGGGATCACTCATCCCGTTTTCCTTTGCGGCTCACCCTTGAGCTCCGCCGGTACGTGCACAGCGGCGGAGGGAATAATAAATGCGTCGAAGACTCCCGAAATTTCTTCATTACAATTCCACTTCGGTGTGTTTTCTCTATACTGAAAGGCGTATTCTGAACATTGTCTGCGCTCTTGATAAACCTCTAATGGTGAAATGACGCTCCAAAAAGGCTAGTGCGCCAAAGTGTCCCATTCAGATCGAGATAGACAACCGGGCATATTTCAGTTGAACAGATCCTCAGATAAGCAGGGCTGCGCCCAGGTATTTAAGGTGGCGTGTGTTGGATTCCTTTCAACTACCCTGACCGTTAAAGATCCGAAGATGGAAAAGGTGAAGTTTTTTACCCTAGGGTCGAAGTGAGCCACCTGCAATTCGTTTCTGCCTCGCGCATGTACCGTGTACTTTATGTTATATACCCAGTTGCAGACTACAGTTTTAACAACCTCTATTTTTCAATAGACGCCCTTCAGACACAGCAATTTGCTGAACTGAGATAGTTCGCCAATCTGGGCTCCAAAAGCCGTATCTGGCATCTCGCTTGTCGCCTGCTTGAGAACGCCTCAGCTGTGTGCGTGTGTATGTGTCTACGCCAGACACTGCTATTGACTTGCATCACGGCCGCACCAGAAGGTGCAGTAGAATAACTCAGGTAGTTAACCACCAAAACGTTCGTCACTGCGAAACTATAACTACTGTGTTCAACTTAAATAGCTCTGCTCACTTACGTGCTAGGCAAGATGGAGTGCAATGACTGAGAGCCGTCTTCAAAGTCTGAAGGCTGAGGGATTGCACGCGTGTGTTTCTTGTGTTTGGTGCTACTTTAATATAGACCCTTTCTCGCTTTCAGCTCAAGGTCAGATGATATCACGTAGCAGAGTGAGCAAATGATGATGGATTCATTTTAGCTTCGAATGATGCCGAAATAGAAATAGCACTTCTTTCAATGATTGACAACAGGTGCGTATCCGTCATCGGATAGGAAATATGAATAAAGCATTGGAATAAAATTAAAAAGGATTTTTTTCGAAGGACTACCTCCAAATTCGCGCAATAACTTCCTAGGATGGTAAACAACGCAGGAAGGCAGTATACAATTAAAGAAAGCAGATATAAGCAGACTTAAGAACTCCATGAGAAACGCCGTTATTTTCGGCTATCTTGTTAGGGCTGAGGTTATCACTAGAAGTAGGACCATTTATAGAGTTAAGATGAATCCTTAGGTCTTTGGTAAGTGTTTTCAGTTAGCACGTATCCTGATATTCGTGTAAGGTTCAAGCTATGGCTTGGATTATTACGATTTGCGCTGGTATTTAGCTTGTTCCTAGGCGCAGCCGTACTCCTAACCCTGGTATTCTGACTGGAATAACCGTCGAAGTCCAGCACTGCTCCACGAAGCGGACATAGCAGCGGACACCTTTTTGTGAATTTTTTTCCTGTTTAAAGAGACTTGCGCGGAATCTGCTGCGCTCACTTCCTTTTACCTCACTTATTTGGTCCAATGACAAGCCAGATGCAAATTGATTGGAGGTTCATGTAGGTACAGTGGCTGAAAACGCTAAATATTCCGTATACGCGTCCCATAGACGTCCTTGATCTCACACAGATGACTGCCAAGAGGTCCTATAAGAAGAAAACGTTACAGCCTTACCCTCAGTCCAGTGAAAGGTCCAGTTACTCCTTACGATCCATAACTTATAACGTGTCAGGATACATTCAAGTGCGTGAGATTAACTTTAATGCAGAATGCGCTTATATGTCGTTACAAGGTGTTATCCGGTGTCGGAATCTTTTTCCATCCTGACCAAGCGCGAGTTGCTTGTTGCAGTTAAGTTGACGGGAACTGAGGTGGGAGGAAAGGATCGACACAGTTAACAAGTGCATCTACGCGTGCCAAACACATAACCTGGTACCGATTTCATATACCAGGACACATCGAATCCACAATAGTCCATAGGATGCGACATGGGAAGTTTTTTTGGAGTAAAAAAACCTGTCTTCAAGTGTATAGTGCAGAGGAAACTCAGGTGACGAGCAGCCTCACGCACGAGCATTTTCTGCGAGCCACTCGCAGAAAATTTGTGTCGATTTACGATTTTCCACTCAGTTAATGAGAAAGCCATGCGTTGCTTCCTAGTCTTCCTGCTGATTCTCGCAAATTCTCGGACGCGTCCAATGACAGCGTTGTTGTTTCATTGCGCAGGATAAGCATCCCTCGGCATTTGTGTTTTCTTTGGTTTTTTTATGGTTTTTGGACTAAAATTCTTTGCCTACGATGTCGTCAAAGACGCTGCTTGCTTAAGCTAGCGTTGTCAGGAGGACGAAAGATGCGATTACTGTGGATTTTTAGAAGCCCTTGCGTGATGTTTGTGCTACTCATCTCGTCAGGGAGGATAGCAGGTTCTCGTCAACAATCTGCATCATCTTGAAGAGGAAGGAAGAATTAAGAAGCTTGATGCGGCCAAATGTGTTACGAAGATTACCAGGCAACGTCCAAAACTCCTCGAACATGTTAAAAGTTACTGTTGGTCTGGATGAATAAAAGGCAGTTACATGACGATAGTATCTCTGAAGCAATTGTTTGTGCTGATGCAAATTTCGCCGTATGTGAACCTTGTCAGGATGACACCAGGCACGTCATCTGAAGATGAAAAAATATTTAAGGCAAGCTGATAATTGTTTGAAAAAGCTAAGAAGAGAAGCGGTATACAGTGTTGTGCGACACGGGGAGGCTGCCAGCTCTAATAAAGCTGCTGCCGATAACGTTGTGCCAGACCTCCAGTAATTCGTTGCTAGAGAGGATTTCCTGCCTCAACAAGTTTTTGATAGTGACGAGATCGGCCTGTTTTTTAAGAAATTGACGAAGAGGAAAAGACTTTGTCGATTGATCGGAGGTGGACGTAGGTTTAGTAATTGACAACACTAAATATTCTGTCTACACATGCTCTAGATGTCTTGGATCCAATACAGACGACTGTCATAGAGGTCTCACAAAAAGCAGACGTTACAGTCTTACCCTCTGTCTTTTGAAAGTTCGCATTAATTCTTGAGATCTTTTGGTTACAAGTCATGATTCTTTAAGCATCTTGATGTATACAAGTACGTTAGATTAACTTTAATGAGGAATGCATTGATATGCCGTCACAATGTGTTATCCGGTGTCGGCATCTCTCACCTTCCTCACTAAATGCGGCTTGCTTGTTGCAGCTAAGCTGACGCAGTGGTTGGCAGAGCTAAGAAGCTCGTCTTCGCATGTCGAACGCATGACCTGGTTTCGACTTCACATACCAAGACGCCTCAAGTCCTCTTGGTAATCCTACTCACCACCTTTTGTAAATCCTGTACCTTCTCCTTGTTCCCCTACACTACGCCCAACTGCAAATTGCATCACTAATTTTACCCTTCTTTCTGACCCTGAACCTAAATCCACTCCCAGTCCTTAACGTTGTCACGAACATAACCACAAGTCTTACCTGTGCTCACCATATACTGAGCACCCATACTGAGGAACTGGGTTTATGATTTTTAGGAGGATTGTGAAAGTGATTTTGGTCCTTAAACCCTCTGGATAACCCACAATGCTCACTTATGACGCTACTGACAAAGGCACCGCCATCTCGGGGCATTTATGATACTCGCATCATAGCACCACAGCTTGTGAGATTTCAGTAGAATGCTTGCAATTACGTCAGCTCACAGGACGCTTGTTTAAAGGCGCACCATCACGTGCCTTTGTTAATTCGGTGCGCAATAAAATACTCTCCAGTAACTGCAACGTCGTTGCAGCGTATTTTTAGTTTGCATGATGTTTTGTTCCTTCTTATCGGGTATTCTGGCCGATATGCGCTAGGATGGGTATGGATAGGATATGCAAGCTCATTGAGTTTAATATGCAGAACTATCTACTAGTTTAACTTAAGTAGGCGTTCGGTTACAGAATTGAGTTGACCTACTGGTTTTGACTGACAGTACATGCGATGAGGTCCACCTTCAAAAGTTCTGCAGAGCTTTACAAATGTTAGGTATGCGAAATAGCTATCGATCCCGCCTGGTGACATGATGACTTACACAGGCGTGTAATTTTGCACAGGGTTGTGATATCCGCTTATTGAGGCTACAGGCAGCTACGAGTCAGATCGAGGATATTTACACCCACGTTGCTTTCACTGTCCCGAGTCCCAGTTAAAAAGGCAGAGGTTGTAAATAGGTAAAAATATATTGAATTATTAGCTGACCATGGGTCTAACTAGATGACATTCTCAGTGTGGGATTATGTTATGATAGGCTGCTGATATCGGCAATCCACAAATAACCAATAAGGCCCCTTTTACTTTTCTCGATAGACCGGTAAAAAAGAAATAATTAAATGGGTGGAAGACCACAAACAGGGAGTAGGAAGAGGTACAAGAACAAGAACAAGCAAAATGAAGCTACCCGACTGGATATGTAGGCCTACCTAGTTCTTACTTTGGCGGAACACTTACTCATGTCATTCGGTTAGGCTTAATCTAACGCACTTCTCTTTCGTTCATTTCTTGGCATGCCTACGTCAAATATTACGATTCGGGTTAGTGTTCAGCCGTGATTTTACTGTGAAAATTACAAAGAAATGAGACCCCATCTGACACGGAGGTAGATTATTCCTTCACACCGTAACCCTTCTCCTCCTCCTCACTTCCCCATCATCTCCCTCTAGTCAGTAACGACTCGCCATAAGGTAAAGTACGACTGAAACACTAAAAAATATATATGAATTACGTGTACTATAATTACATTTTAAAATTTAATATCCGTTTTTCTTGTGGAGAAACGGATTAAATTCATTTCCATTATCTTACAGGAAGAAATTCGTTCTGCAAGGTGGGCATTTCACACGATGAGCTTGGCGCCGGAACGGATTAAATTCGTTAACCAAGGTGCCTCTGTATATCGAATCGTTAGTAGATCACGGATCTTACAAGAAAGCATTCTCAGCCTGGATTTATGTTATAACTGGCTGACAACTTTGCGCACTTCACAAATAATCAATACAGCTACTTCTAACTTTTCTCAGTAAAGCATAAAATAAGAAAATAATAAAGGGTGTGAATGACAACAAATAGGAGTAGGAACATGAAGAAAAAACAAAAAGAAAAAAATTCTACGATCAGGTATGTGGCCCTACTTAGTCACTTCTTCAGCGAAAAGACCTACTTACGTCGATTGGTTAGCCTTACTTTAACTCAACTTCTCATGCCTTCATTCCCTTACGCCAAATTTAATGATATGGGTTTGAGTACAGGTTAGGGTTAGAGGTTGGGTTTAGAGTTCAGGGTTGTGGATAACAGTTGCGTTTAGGGTTGGGGTAGGGGTAAGGCTATCAATACTGTCGACTTTAAGGATATCCTCAGTAGCGACCATCAAAAGAATCCGATTTAAAAGAATCCAAATTACTTCCTCGGCAATGTGTTTGGTCATCCTACGCTGGGATCAGTTCACCTGAAATATCTACCTAATGCCCTCGGTCTTCTACAGCTCCTAATTGCTAGCATTTCAAATTGCTCACTTGCGATTTTACACTTTACTTTTGCATTTAAACGAGCTAATGACGTCAATTTAGTTTTCTCAACGTTTGCTTCCCGCAGTCAGTTATCTTTGAGTCTGGTTGACCCCGCCTTTAAAGCTCCTAGCACCATGATTCCAGTATTATATGGGTCCTTACCTCGGCTTTCTGAATGAAAACACGCATGATATCATAAGCAAAATAACAGCTTGGTAAGCCCATCATAAAGGCAAGGACGCTGAAAGTCTCAAAAAGCAAAAAGGAGTCAAATCAGTAAGGAATATCAAAACGAAAAAGAGACTGCAAATAAATGATGGGAAAGGGAACAACGAGAAAGAACTTAATGGTTGGGAAAATAGCATGTTAATTTTTAAAATAAACCTTATTAAAAGTAATCGAAATGGGGTCACAGCTGAAGCACACGATCGGAAGAACTTTAGCGAACTTTCGCCTGCAGTTCTGTTGTAAAGCCTCCTCGAGTGTGCTGAAGTTTCCAGCAGATTACCAGCCGGATGCATGCCTACTACAATATTATATGTAATTAAGAGCGGTTCTATAGTGACTCCTGGGATTGTGTGAAGATTCTGCAAATAAAACTCCTGCAGCTTTTTTGGAAAATTAACTGAATACCCGATTTGAGAAACTTGGTTGCCTCGATGGGATTTCCACCCACCAGAGCCACCGCGATGTTTACGTGAAGCCGACAAAAACTATCGAAGCTTCTTAGCCCTGCCACAGAGTTCTGATTTCTCACAGTTGGGCTAACTTATTTCTTCCCACTGCTACAGCACATGGAATCTACATATTCTGACGTAGTCATCTGACAATCTAAGTCTGCTTTGAAGAAATCCATTTAACTTTTAAACTATTTTTTTAATAAACTCAACGGTTTCAGTGAGGCTCTTAACAACGAAAGCAAGAAATCCTACTCTCATTTCATAATACACAAGAAAGAGTGCATTTCTAAATCAGAGGTTATCTTCGCACAAGCTAAAACTTTATCATATAATGAACGCTGTAATTTTGGAAATATAAGTGGCCTCGAGATTCATCAAAATACTGCTCATTCGTCCTTTTCTATATATTTTTTTCACCGGTGACCACACAACGGCTTATTCGGAGCCCCGTTTTCTACTGTGTACTTGCTTCAAGAATTATTGTTTTGTCTTGCACCCTTGTGTAAGTAATCTTTCGTATCTCATTAAGTATAGAAAAATTTCGGGTAATGCTTTGTGAAATTTGCATTTACTTGAATTATTCTGGGCGGCTTGTTCAGCGCCTCTTAAGCTTATGAGAGGAAAATCAGTGTGGTACCAAGTGGGATGAAACAGGCATTTACCGGTTTGTTACTGAACTCTTTTTATCCAAGGTCAGTTCTACATTTCGGACTAGGATATTTCTATTAAATCCCCCAGCGCGAGTAATGAAAAAGTTGGAGACAAAATTGTTACCTTTTAGGCATGTTGCCTGTCTTATGTTATTTTGATCGGACTGCAGTCCTCGACTTTTCGTACGCCGGTAGATTCAGCATAATTGTGAGTGCATTTGACCTTAAGAGATGACTTTCTGTTGGAATGAGAATTAAAAATGTCACATTTGCATCTCAGTATGCTTTTATTAAATGCTAACAGACAGACAACCTGAGTATGGTTCCTTAGAATCAAACATTCAACTTCAGCAAAACCCCTTAAACATATCAATAACATATCAGTAAACAGTAAACATATCAGTAAACAGTAAACAGTAATCATTCAACAGTAAACATTCAACATTCAACAGTAAACATTCAACTTCAGCAAAATCCCTTAAAACATATCAGTAACATATCAGGAAACATATCAGTAAACAGTAAACATATCAGTAAACAGTAAACAGTAAACATATCAGTAAACATAGCATTAAACATATCAGTAAACATATCAGTAACAATCATTTGGCCCAGTAGGTGTATTTTTGAACTTCTGTAAGGTGAATTCGGCCATCACTTGGTTGTACTATGAAGGATGTTAATGGAGCCTCCGATCCCCCTCACAGTACTGTCATCTTCATCTTGCTGTCAGTTTGCGAGAAGCGTGAACGCTAAAAGCGATGCATCTGTTACCTTCATTAGTTGTATGCCGGAAATTTCCTTTGGTTGGAATTTCTTCAGCTTGACATTTCGTTTACAATACTGCATGCAAAAAGCAGAGCATTATTTTGTGGTCTAGATGTCACCACAGAATGGAGTATAGGTCATCTACGGGATGATGCCTCGGACGACTAAACACCCCAGTTCATCCAAAAAGTGCATGGAGAGGTATTCAAAAGAACATACATCAGTTGAGAAATCTAAAATTTTCTTCATATAGTTTAAATTCTGAGAACCTTGATAAGCATGCTAAAGGTAACGTCACCAAGCCGATAATGTATGCTTTCACAGGTTAAGCAAGTAGTTTTTAGAAGTAATCACAGATGTGTCATTTTAAGTGCTGAAGCTTTCAAGGCGTCGTGCATTTTTGTGCAAGGACAGTTGTCCTTACCTGATTTTATTTTTTAGCTTCAGCTTATCACTTTCATTATGGTTCCATATTTAAAAACGCGAGAAGGAGTAACAAAATGCTGTCCCTAATCTTCGTGAACCAATTTAGGATTTACTTTGACACCCGAAGCATTCTAAACGTAGAATCAATTGTGTAAACTCAAGTGCGCAAAACTTACGCTTAAATACTTTTCGGCCTTTTTATTTCACAGGGGAGCACGCGCCTCGATACACTGCAGACTCCCTAACTCAGGAAATCTCATGAACTTCACAAGAAAATACCTGGTTCGCAAAAGCAGCCCGAAGTCTTACAACAGTAAAAGAACGATCCTTCTTTTAAAATAGCATATTATGATTTACAAGTTAAGAGTATGTTGTTAAGTAATACCAACTTTTTGCGAAAAGCTAAAAATTCTATAAACGTGAAAAATTGCTATAAATAATTTAACATAACTTTTAAGTATACAGGAAGCCTGTCAATGCAAAAAAACGAATGAATAAAGCATTAAAGCATAATTCCTTTCGAAAGGGGTCATTTTGTGAATTTTGTTTAGACATTCTTCCATATTATGGACAATCTAAAGTATTACAGTTAAGAAATAGTTTAAATTGCAAATATATATATATGATAGTGTGGGGCTCACCGATCTGCTTAAGGAACATGTATGTTCCGTTTTGCCCTGGAGCTCAGACTAGAGCTCTCGCAGGTGGTCGCATAGCGACGTGTAGCATATGATGAAATGTTAGAGCTCAATAGTAGAGCGTTCGACTCAAATACCAAAGGTCGCGGGTTCGAATCCCAGGTGTGTCACACTTGGGATTGCGTATGACTGGCTGATGACAGCTAATAAGCCAGAAATTGCCATTCCGGTCTCCCTTGTCTTTGTCGGTTCCATTCCATCATATGCTACACGTCGCTATGCGACCGCCTGCGAGAGCTCTAGTCTGAGCTCCAGGGCAAAACGGAACGTACATGTTCCTTAAGCAGATCGGTGAGCCCCACACTATCATCATATTCCCGATCACAACCTACAAATCAACGAGCCCGTGGCTCAATGGTAGAGCGTTCGACCCAAATACCAAAGGTCGCGGGTTCGAATCCCAGGTGTGCCACACTTGGGATTGGGTATGACTGGCTGATGACGGCTAATAAGCCAGAAATGGCCATTCCGGTCTCCCTTGTCTTTGTCGGTTCCATTTCATATATATATATATAGTTTAACACGGTTTCACGAGAATTAGTTGCAACCAGACTTTATTTGGTACATACATTATCCGGTACAATTTATGATTTTGGCACAGAATTGGCAAAAGAACAAGCCTGTTGGAATAGTACATAGCACACATGGGATCTCCAAAACTAGCCAGGCTATCAATCAGCTACAAGCATCTGTTTGGAATCGCCATGGCCATCAAGTGAACCCTTAACTGAATATGTACAAGGCCATCGTCTTGATGACACTCCTGTAGGGAGAGGAGACCTGGAATGTCTACTCCAGCCAAGTCAGGCTGCTTAATCACTTCCATCTCAGCTGCCTCCAGAGAATGCAAAGCTGAAATGCAGGACAAGCTCTTGGACGCAATGTCCTGGAGAAGACTAGATTCCTCAGCATTCATGCAATGACAAAGCAATTACAACTGCGATGGAGTGGCTACCACATGAGAATGGACGTTGATCACTTACCCCAAGGTATTCTCTACGGGGACGTCACTACGGGTGCTCGCCAGCAGGGAGGGCAAGCATTACTCTACAAAGGCACCTTGAAAAACTCTGACGCGAGTGCAACTCAACCCGAGGACCTGGAAGGACCTCTCCGCCGACTGACCAGACGAAGCAAACCAGGTCTACGCTGTCCAGGTCAACGTGGACAACCCTGTTCAATATGTATACGCTGCCAACAAACATTCCACATGAGAATCGGCCTGTTCGAACCTTTTTGTACGCATTTAAACAACAACGAGCCAACTCAACTGCTATATCCCCGAAAAACCCTATGGTCACTTCTCCCTCAAATCCCAAGGTGTCCAGGGTGACCTCCTCAGCACCGGTGATCACACCTAACGCCCCGCTCCCTTCGATCCCCGCCATCATCCTCCTTGCCACAACCCCCGCGTCGATCATAGCCAGGACCACCACCAACATCAAAATTCTCTCAAATCCGAAGTCCCGTCAACCAATAATTTCATCACCAGAGCCCTCAAGACTAGCAATAAGGATTCGATCCTAACACATCCTCATTGCGATCACACATGCATCACACGCATCGGCCTGGGCGGCCACTTACGAACCCATCACACTGTTCACACTGCGCACGCACACTCCCTTATCACATGGGTCCATTTGCTTACATTCTAATCTTTGAAATAGGACCTTACCACAATACTGACCCGCCAAGCACACCGTACATACCTGACGACCCTCCCAGCTCTCCCTTGACCACTAAAATCTTGAGCAGTAGCTTCACCACCTCAAATACTCTACTCTACACCGCATATGCACATCACGCATCGGCCTGGTAGGTCACTTTTTAATCCATCGCACAGAGGCTGACGTGCCAGTACCGGGAGCACCAGCATATGCCCAGTGCATTTGTCTCAACTATTTGCACTACCTACGCACATTCACTCACCGCCTGGACTAGTAAGTCACATGCGTCCCCAGTAAAACCTGCGGTAAAATGCCACCACCCATATCAGATCATTGCTCTTCTGCTCTCCAACTTCTACATTACAATTTGTCATGCCCAAAATCACACCACTAGCTCACCGTGTGGCTCATCTGCTACATATGGGAGCCGAGCCTGCGACTATTATGGTGCGCTAAAGCTCGGTAGCTTGAAAGATGTGTGGCACACGTAGACAAGGTTATTAGCTATGCCAACCGCTGCACCCATTGTAAGCGCAGGACAACTGACCAGCTTGGATAGTGATTGGGAAGTGAGTAAGGTCAACGTGTCAGCACATTTCGCCCCTATAAGCAATCTGACGTGCTTGAAGCTCTCACCATGCGCTTAACGCCGTGTATTTGTGTGGAGTGGCCGATTGACGGAATGAGAGTCAAGCTGAAATGGCTCCTCTAAAAAGGTGGCCTCTATGGCATTCCTTCTCCGTGTTATCCGAGCCATGTGTGGCAGCACGCCTAGGAGCAGCTCTGGCTGCGATTACCACCTGCGCCTGCACCCGTCTCCGGTCATCCGGACAATGGAAATGGGTGGGGAGAGGAGAGAACGCTGTAAAGGGAGCGCAAGTCTACTGCCATCCTAATCTATCTCATGCACAATTCACCGTCCCTGTGTCAACTTGCTGTGGTAGACACGATGAACCTCGTCGAAACCAACATTTGAACTGTCACAGCAAGATATTCTCATTAACTGACGTGTACTTAATTTTCATATTATGATCGCTTACTTAATACGTAGCTATTAGCCAGTATAGGTTACTTGGAAGCATGAATTTTGGGAAACCAACAAAAGAATACGGGCTTACCACTAAATACGCCCGATTCTGCAATAGTACTCAGAGGCAAAAATCTAAAAGCCTAATTACGTGACCACTTTTCCGCCTTGATTTAAATATTTCGATTATGTTTTGGACTTTCTGTCTATATCAGTTGAACCAGTTATCCCTCTGGTTGTACAAAGTTAAATGTGATTTTCGAGGAGATATCCCAAATTCATTCCTTCGTGCGGGTGAGCCATTTTTGTTATTTTTATTCGTTTTTTCAAAATAAATAAAATAAATTGTGAGTATTGCATAGCTATTCCGATTTATTTCTAAATACGTTAAACCGAACATTCTTCTATCGGTATTAGCTTGAGAGTGCTCGTTGAGCTGGAAGGAGTTTTCGTCAGCGCAAACCTTTGCAATTAATATTCTCCGCAGCTGAACTAAGTATAAAAAGTTGGAATGCCTAAGGCGTCTTCTTCTTGTTTTTTAATACCAGTTTGGAAAGTTTTGCTGAATTAGCTTCTTGATACAAAAGTGAAATATTTGGGCGTTTATAGGATGCTTCTCCTGACTTTTCGACGCCTGTCAGTATCCGTTTTAAACTCAGGTTAGTCTTGGAAAATCGCAGTGAAGCCATAGCACTTAAGGATACTGATGGCAGAGGCGTTCTTATGTGGTCTTAATGGCACTCTCGTGAACACGAGCTCCCTTTTGGCGAAAACCCGGTCAGTTGTGCGGGGAGCAGATCGCGAGTGAAATGCGTAAATAGATTGCTCAGTTTTGTCAGCCACTGCGTCCGAATCCGACTCTGGTTGTCTTCCCTTCAGTGCGCAGTTAGCGAGAGTTGGAGGAGTGCAGTAGACACTGTGCAAGTCCGAATCACCAAAAATTAATTCCCGCGATAGTTACCGATGTCGCTTTCGGCGGACGTACTCCCATTCATTTGTTCGGTGGAAGCACATTAAGCAGGTCCCAGAAACAATGCGATTATTTGTGCTACTTAAAAGCCTACAGTAGGTTGTCTTGTACAGATAAAGATCACCAAAATTATCATGGGACTGCTGTCAAATGTTCTGTCTAGTTATACGCTTTGGCATTATGTGCCCTTTTCTCTGATAGTAAACAGTTGGTTGGAAAGTAGGTTCCCTTTTCCACTATAAAAGTAGTAGTAGTAGCAGTCGTAGTAGTAGTAGTATTAGTAGTAGTTTTAGTAGTAGTAGCCGTCTCGTCCGGAAGGCTCATCATGTGAGGAAAC
>WEDG01003633.1:0-41382 GCA_017591395.1 Schistocephalus solidus | reverse complement strand
GGAAACCGCGTAGTTCTGCCGGGGTCGTAGGCGTCGGCCAGGTGCGATACCCGTTGTGTCACGTCAACACCATACATTCGTAATTTGGACGAAAAGAATGTGTATCTTATTGTTTGACTGGGGGCCAGCCTATTTCAGATCCAACGACGTGTGTAGTGCCATAAATGACAGAAGTGTCCATATCGGACTCTACGTCCTGCACTTCATAATTTCAGAGATAATTTCGATGATTATTATCAGCAGTCCATATACCAGAAACCCTATGAGAAGGCTGGGGGACCCACTGAAGTGCCGAAACACTCACTGCTGCGTCAGGCATCATCAGAAACATTGGCAGAGCAAATGTCTTGGCTTTAAGCTAGTATCTACGTCGACAGTACAGTATTACATGTCTAATCTCTAAGATGCATACTACTTGTAGTATTATGTGTTTTGAGAATCGGTATTGCCTAGTTTTTCCCACAGTGGTCGATTGTCTTTGACCCAAAATGTTTATTGAAATTTTAAGTCTGACCCGAAAAATCATGTTTGTATAATCTGGCTCAATGTACTGCAATATATAATTGCAGAAATTATTAACTTGATTATTTTCTACAGTACATATGCCATAAACCACATAGAGAACGCAGTGCGAACACACGGAGGAGCCGAGCCCACGTTGCTGCGTCACGCAGCAGCAGAAACATCGGTAATACACTTGTCTGCACTTTTAGCTGCTTCCTATGTAGGAAGTACGGTATAACATCTGTGCCATGTAAGATTCATACTACTTGTACTACTGTGTTTGTTCAGAATGGGCATTCCACAGTGGTTGATTGTCTTCGACACACACGTTTATTTCAATTTCGAATCTGAACCTAAAAACATGTCCGTATAATCTGGCTCCATGTACTGAAATTAATAATTTCAGAAATTATTTCCTTGATTACTCTGTTAAGTTCATATAAAAGAAACCGCGATGATAACGCAGGGGGACGCACGGAGGAGCCGAACCCCTCGTTGCAGTGTCAATCAGCAGCAGGAACATCGGCGAAACACATATCTGGGCAATAAGCTAGTACTTATGTAGGAAATACGGTATACCATATGTGCCACATAAGATTTATAATACTTGTAGTATTACTTGTTTGTAGAAAGGGCATTTTAGCGTTCTTCAACAATTATTGATTGTTTTCATCGCAAATATTTATTGATCTTTCTAAACTGACCTTTAGATGACATGTCCGAATAATATGATTTATTGCCCTGCACTTTATAATTTCAGAAAGTATTCTTCTTGATAAGTAGCTAAAGTCCACATAACAGAAAAAGCAAAGAAACAGCTGGGGGACACACTGAGCAGTCAAATCCCTCGTTGTTTCCCAGTTTCTCCGAAGGAGTAGCTTTTGCCGAATCTGCACCTGATCCGGACAGGTCGAGGCTCATGCGACGGTAGCAGTGCAGAGCACGCCGCACGTCAAGTTCTCTTTATGCAAAGGTGGAACATGCTGAGAAATCTTCGGCGGCACTCGACAGCGCAACAGTGGTGCCCTTCGTACACATGTGTACGCACATTTTGTTGAACTGCTGAGGGCGTTAGCCCCCCAATGAGCGCAGCCGTGACTACGTTCATGTTGGCGTCGACTGCGTTAGAGGACCGACGCGCACGTGTTCACGCTTTCGGCGTTCGCTACCGTAGTGACCATTCTATGTCAGACCAGTCTGCTAACGATGCGTGTGTTCATGCGTGCGTTCGTGCATGAAGGGCTTGCTACACTGAACTCCTGTGAACGCCAGCGGACGCGCAGTCAATGAGCTCGACTGTAGTGGTAAAAACAGGGCATACGAGTGTGCATTCGTGAAAACCTTGATGCCGCTGCTGAGAAATCGAGACTAACAGACTGACGTCAACAGTAATTTATATCAAGGATAGATTCACAACGTTAAACAATTCGAAAAGCAGCGTATACATGGTAGAATGACACCATTGATTCCAAAAATAGTTTAATAATATTCCTGCTACTTTACAAATGACCCACAATGTAGCAAAAGTGGTAACTCGCTATTTTTGTCAACCAGTACTGTTTGAGAAAACTTAAATCCCAATTCTCGTACGGTGGTCAACTGATCCACCCAAACGCATAACCAGGCGTAAGTGCACCCGAGTCTTACGCTCGTCACCCGTTGCTATGCAGTAAAATATTTGACTCACTGCGCCAGGGGCTGCTTGTTTTGCCAGTTACTATTGTCAATAGATGAAGTGATAAATGGGCACACACCCGTGATGCCGTGGACTTAATGGTTCATTTGTGCTGTTCGTCTCATTTTAAAACCCCTTGCTGCCAGATAATACCAAGGGGTACTAGCATCCTGATAGTACCAACAAAATAAATTGAGAAAATATGATAATAGCTGGTGATTAGTTTGCTATTGAAGTTAGTACATGGGTTTGTGTTTAACAATTACCTACTGAAGAATCCTCCGCACAACGGTAAGAACGTTTTCCAGCACGGTAAGAATTAATGGTGGTAAGTTAGATATTTAAGTGAACACTTGGCTTTGTGAGTAGAAATAGTGTACTGAAGAAGCCCCTGTCTCTCTGTATTAATAGGTGGTGATCAGTTAGCTATAAGACTCAATACATGGGTTGGTATGTAACAATAATCTACTGAAGAACCCTTCCCACAACAGTACGAATTAATGGTGGTAAGATAGATATTTCAGTGAACACATTGCTTTTCAGATTCTCCCCACCATCGTAAGAATTAATTGTGGTAAGTTCGATATTTAAGTGAATACTTGGCTTTGTGAGTAGAAATAGTGTACTGAAGAAGCTCCAGTGCCATGGTATTAATAGCTGGTGATCAGTTAGCTATTTTACTCAGAAAATGTGTTTTGTGTAACAATTACCTACTGAAGAGCCATACCTACCATGGTAAGAATTAATGATATTAAGTTATATATTTAAGTGAACACTTGGCTTTGTGTGTAGAAATAGTGAATTAAAGAAGCTCTTGTGCCACGGTATTAATTGCTGGTGATCAGTTAGCCATTGAACTCAATACATGGGTTCGTGTGTAACGATTATCTACTGAAGCACCTTTTCCAGCACGGTAAGAATTAATGGTGGAAGGTTAGATATTTAAGTGAATACGTGGGTTTGTGTGTAGAAATAGTGTACTAAAGAAGCTCCTGTGCCATCATCATCATGATCATCATCATCATCATCATCATAAAAATTCATATAACAGAAACAGCAGAGAGAAAGCTGGAGGACACACTGAGTAGTCAAATCCCTCGTTGTTTTGTAACACAGTAGTAGAAATATCGGCGAAACAGGTGTCTGGGATTTAATCTAGATCCTATGTTGGAAGAACGGTATAAAAGTCTGTGCCATAGAAGAGTCATACTACTTGCAGTACAACGTTTTCCTACAATGGACATTTTCTGTTTATTTTACAACTGTGGATTGTCTTTGACGCGAATGTTTATAAAACTTTCGAGTCTGACCCTAAAACGTCAAGTCCGAATCATATTGCAGCATTTTAATGCAGTTTATAATTTCAGAAATAATTTTTATGGTTATGTTCTACAGTCCATAAGACAGAAACTATACAGAAAAAGCTTGGAGACCTCTTGAGGAGTAGAAACCCTCGTTGCTGCGTCAGGCAGCAGTAAAAACGTCGGCAAAACACGCATTTGGGCTTTACGCTAGTAACTTTATCGGAAGTAAAGTATATCATACGCATATAACTTGTTGTACTATGTGTTTGTAGAATGGGCATCACATGGTAACTCCCCAGTTTTTCATCGTCTTCGACCCAAATATTCATTGAAATTTCGTTTTTGACCCTATCACGTCATGTCAGAATCATCTGAATCCATGTCCTTTCCTTTTAAATTTCAAAAATTATTTCCTTTTGTTTCTCTTAAGTCCATATACCAGAAACCGTAAAGATAAGGCCGGGGAACCCATGAAAGCCGAACACACTCGTTGTGTCGTCACGCAGCAGCAGAAAAATCAGCGAAACATTTTCTGGGCTTTTAGCTAGAACCGATGTCAGAAGTACACTATAAAGTCTGAGCGATAAAAGATTCATACTATTTGAAGTGCTTCTGGCTTGTAGAACGGTTATTACGTGATTATTCCATAGAAACGGATTGTCATCAACCCAACAGTTTATTGACATTCCGGTGATAACTCTTAAATGTCATGTCCGAATCATCTGTGTCCAGGTTCTGCATTTAATAATTTCAGCAATTATTTCCTTGATAATTGTCTGGAGTCCATATGACAGAAACCGCATTATGAACGCTGGGGGACTCACTGAGGAACAGAACCACTCATTGCTTCCTCACGCAGCTGCAGAAACATCTGCGAAACACGTTTCTGGGCTTGCAGCTAGTACCTATGTCGGAAGTACGGTAACACATTTGTGTCAATAAGGATTCATACAACCGGCTTGCTACACTTCGACTCAAGCAGGTGACAGCCCACGAGGTTGCCACCTGTGACGAAAATTTGTACTTCATCAAATGTGAAGATGTGGCTGGGGCCACATCGCATTAGCCATGAACCGGAAATGAGTTTCCTTCCTTCTCACCTTTGCTGCGTGCTCGGCATTCCCAGTTTCTCCGAAGAAGTAGCTTTTGCCGAATCTGCACCTGATCCGGACAGGTCGAGGCTCATGCGACGGTAGCAGTGCAGAGCACGCCGCACGTCAAGTTCTCTTTATGCAAAGCTGGAACATGCTGAGAAAGCTTCGGCGGCAATCGACAGCGCAACAGTGGTGCCCTTCGTACACGTGTGTACGCACATTTTGTTGAACTGCTGAGGGGCGTTAGCCCCCCAATGTGCGCAGCCGTGACTACGTTCATGTTGGCGTCGACTGCGTTAGAGGACCGACGCGCACGTGTTCACGCTTTCGGCGTTCGCTACCGTAGTGACCATTCTATGTCAGACCAGTCTGCTAACGATGCGTGTGTTCATGCGTGCGTTCGTGCATGAAGGGCTTGCTACACTGAACTCCTGTGAACGCCAGCGGACGCGCAGTCAATGAGCTCGACTGTAGTGGTAAAAACAGGGCATAAGAGTGTGCGTCAGTGAAAACCTTGATGCCGCTGCTGTGAGAATGCAAGACTAACAGACTGACTTCAACAGTAATTTATATCAAGGATAGATTCACATCGTTGGACAATTCGAAAAGCAGCGTATACATGGTAGAATGACACCATTGATTCCAAAGGTAGTTTAATAATATTCCTGCTACTTAACAAATGACCCACAATGTAGCAAAAGTGGTAACTCGCTATTTTTGTCAACCAGTACTGTTTGAGAAAACTTAAATGCCAATTCTCGTACGGTGGTCAAATGATCCACCCAAACGCATAACCAGGCGTAAGTGCACCCGTGTCTTACGCTCGTCACCCATTTCTAAGCTGTAAATTATCGGAACTCACTGCGCCAGGGGTTGCTTGTTTGGCCAGTTACTATTGTCAATAGATGAAGTGATAAATGGGCACACACCCGTGATTCCGTGGACTTACTGGTTCATTTGTGCTGTTCGGCTCATTTTAAAACCCCTTTCTGCCAGATAATACCAAGGGGTACTAGCATCCTGGTAGTACCAACAAAATAAATTGAGAAAATATGATAATAGCTGGTAGATTAGCTACTTTGCCATATTGAACTTGAGTACATGGGTGTCGTGCTTTTAACGAAATTACCTACTGAAGAACTCCTCCTGTCAGCAACGGTATTAGCATGATAATGGTCGGTCAAGTTAGATGAGTTTAAGTGAACACTTGGGCTTTGTCGGGAGTAGAAATAGTGTACTGAAGAAGCCCCTGTCTCTCTGTAGTTTAATAGGGTGGTGATCTATGTTAGCTCATCAAAGCACTCAATACATGGTGTCTGGTATGTAACAACTAATCTACTGAAGAACCCTTCACCTACAACAGTCATGAATTAATGGTGGTAAGATAGATATTTCAGTGAACACATCTCAGGCTTTATCAGATTCGAACACGTAGCTGCCCTTTTAGCTCGCAGAGCTCCAGTGCCACGGCTATTCATATAGCTGAGCGATCAGTTAGCTATTTAAAATACTCAGAAAAATGTGTTTGTGTGTAACAATTATCAACTGACAAACCCGTTACCCATCATTCGCACTAGGTAAGAAAATAAACTGGCGGTAAAGTTACTTCATATGTTCAAGTGAACTTTTCACATTTGTCTATTCAGAGTTTCAGAAATAGTATACCGAAGAAGCCTCATGTGCCGCAAAGTATTAATAGCTGGTGATCAGATAGCCATTGAACTCAATACATGGGTTTTTGCGTAACAATTATCTACTGAAGAACCTTTTTCAACAAGGTAAGAATTAATGGTGCTATGTTAGAAATTTAATTGAACACTTAGGGCTTACGATGATGATATTAAGTAAATATCACTTGCAATCAAGACTCGATGGATATGAATGTAAACAGTTTAGGAGGTGGCACGTGGAATATTATCCGGTATTCGCAATAAACGAATAGCCAGTAAGTGCTCAACACGTGGTCGTAAAGAATAATTGAAATCCGCAAAGTGGACTAAATAGGCTGACATGAAAAAGAGGTACTGAAATTTCAGATAAACAATCATATACTAATTAAGATTTTCTAAAAGAAATCCCATTTACTGCCATCCTCTGGGCATAATTATGACATGAGTGTCCATCTGTAAATTGCAATGAACACGATAATTTTAAATAAATATGGGATTGGAAAAATTGCTTTATTTCCTAAGGGTTGTGATAAGTCTTCATTTGGAATGCAATTTCATTTTTTTGTTGATTTATCTGTTTTTCAAGCTAAGGTTATTGTAGGTAGTAATCATAGATGGGAAGAACTTGCCCAAATATCCCACTGAGCCGCTGGAAAATTGCGTATGCTTCACACCCATGGTGGTTGTCTTGGCAGTCGACTATGAGTAACATTCATATTTTAGTTCAAAGATGGACGGGTTCAACTACGGCGTCTAGGTGGACATACAGAAGCATGACTTTGTTTAGAACGGACTTCTCTGAGAGCGAATGAGGGAAAACAATTTGCAGACTAACGCTTCCGTTTATGACTCAAAATGCATCCTTCCGGAATGCAGTTTGTGAAGAATGTATGCTTTTGTAAGCACCGCGGAAGTAAATGGTAATAAACTCAACACGTTTCCGCTTATAAAAATTACTTTTAAATTTAAAAATTGTATATACAGATCCACAAACAAAAAATAGTTTTCTAATTTTCCCCGGTATACTATTGTCTTACATTAAAATCAAAAGCAACTCTGTGTTGTTATTGCGTATCCTTTTTTATCACGTTATAATTCGAGTAACTTCTCACAATTTTTGGTTTTTATCTAGTGCACAATTAGGATGCAACATCATCCTTTTACTATGTATTTTATTTTTTGATAAAACGATATACCTTTCAATTGAAAACTAAAACTTTACGAATGAAACTATTTTTGTTTTTTTCAAACGATGCCCATACTGCACGGCATATGTACCCCACGCACGTCATTGCGGACACAACTCTCCCTGTAAGTCCCCGTTTGTTAACTCTAGTCATTTTAACCAACCGAATCCTGTATCTGCTTTAAACATCCCGCTGCTCCTCGAAAACCACACGGTCCACGCACTTGTTGATACTGGGGCTAACGTTTCCCTTGTGACTCACCTTAACCTCCCGCAGCATTTACTTAGGCAGATAGAACCATTACCGACACCCCGGCAGCTCCGAGCGGCAAATGGCACCGCGATACCTATTTCTGGATATATTACGCTAAAAATGGTCATCAATAATTCCCAGGTAACCCACGATTTTTTAGTGACACCGAGCAGCTCATTGCCCCTCGTTCTCGGATTGGATTTCCTTGCCACCCATGACTGTATCATCTACGCCCGCGACCGACGTCTAACCTTAGCCATTAACACGACCTCGACTTCCCCAGCAACCTCTTCAGACGACCCCGACCTCATATATAATGAAGTTCTGTCAGCGGTCGCTATAAACCCCACACCGTTGGCTGACATCCTCCCGTCTGCCCTTTCTGTAGGCACCGTAGCCCAGTCCCATTTGAGGAACCTCCTCACCTCCTTTTCCGACCTCTTTACATGGTCCATGGACACAATCGGCCGTACTCACCTAGTACAGCACACAATAGACACCGGCGAAGCCAAACCAATCTGGCAACCCCCACGACGAATTCCAGTACGGTACCGCGACGAGATTGACAAAATGCTGGATGAGTTGTTAGAAGATAAAATCATCCAACCCTCCTCGTCCCCTTGGTCATCCCCCACAGCTTTAGTACCCAAGAAGGACGGTTCCCTACGTCTATGCATAGAATAACGTCGCCTTAACGCCGTGACGACACGTGATTCATTTCCACTTCCGCGCTTAGACGATACCCTAGACGCGCTTGGTAATGCCGCCTGGTTTTCCACGCTTGACCTTAAATCCGGGTACTGGCAAATTGAGATCCACCCCGACGACCGCCATAAAACTGCTTTTACAGTACCTCAAGGGCTATTTGAGTTTCAAGCCCTACCCTTTGGACTCTGCAACGCTGTCGCAACCTTTCAACGCCTAAAGTACCGTGTCCTACGACCGCTTATTCCATATAAGTGCCTCGTCTATAGATACGATATTATCGTTTTTGGGCGCTCCACGCAGGATCATCATGATAACCTACGGGAGGTAATGAAGGACTTCCAGGACGCAGGGCTCACACTCAACCCGACCAAATGTCTCTTCCTGCGAGCTGAAGTAAACTTTCTGGGGCACCTCATTACCCCTGGTTATATTTCCCCCCTACCCGATTGCGTGGAACGGGTACGCACCTGGCCGACGCAAACAAACCCGGCCGAACTACGTAGATTTCTAGTGCTAGTATCGTTCTTTCGCCGTTTCATACGCAACTGCGGCCCCCACACTGCAAGCCCACTCCACAAACTCAAAGAGAAGGGTATAGAATTCGTTTGGTCAGACGACTGCGTTCAAGCATTCAAGGACTTACGAGCTGCTCTATGTTCGGCCCCCGATCCACAACATCCTGCTCGCGTTTACTGAGGACGGCCACCAACACGACTGGGATATCCAACTACCATTTTGCCTCCTGGCGTACCGCGGAACGATCCACTCCTCCACTGGATTCACACCCCATTATCTATGGACATGCCGTGACCTCCGCCTCCCAATCAACCTCCGCTACCCTTTACAGTCCCCAGACCCAACCACACCCCAAACCTTCGCTACGAAACTCCGTGAAGTCAAACGATCTGCACACAACGCCGCACACGTAACCCTAGGAAAGGCCTCACTTCATCAAAAACAGCACTTCAACCGTCATCCATCACTCCATTTTCATCCGGGATCCACGCGAGAAAAAGCTCCTAGTCTATTCAAACAATTCTGCCGGAACTGTGGTTCGTTTCATCGCCCCTTTCCGAAATGCAGCACTGTCCTCAGTGCTGTGTGGGTTGGTTTGGTAGGTGTGGAAGTGTGTGCTCCTCTCCATCCCACCGTTGCCACCAATGTTGCAGTGATCGAGTCTCCCACTTCTCAACTGCCTCCTGGAATTTCCCATTCAGTGTGTATCAATTATGTCATTCCTTAAATCTTTAGAAATGACCAATATATATTTTTTTCCCTTTTAAAGAGACCGTAAAATTGCTATTGTTTTTAATGTAATCTGATGCCAAAAGTTGAATGACCTTGACATTCAAAGATTTAGATGACCCTGTAGGGTGAAAACATGGGTTGTGCTCTGACCACTACAATAATCAGGTCGAAACCCGGGTTTTCGAAGAAGGCACTAAAATGAGATATGTATTGTGCACAGAATCCTGGGTTGCTGAGTTTGCTACGGATGCTGCGTCTTGGCGGAGTAGGGGTATGGCCTCTATCCACTTCGTTAAATAGTCAATCATCACGAGGATGATTTCTTGTCCACGGACTGAGATCCGCAGAGGTCCGATTATATCTCGGCTGACGCGTTCCCCGGGGAAACCAGTGATCATGGGTTGTAGTTATGTGCGGGGGGATGGGGTGGGTGATTTAAAGGAAGCGCATGTTGGACACGATTGGAAAAAAAGGTGCGTTGACGACCGTTATTGTGGCCACCAAAAACGGTTACGGGTGGCTTGTTCGGTGCTTCGTTGGCCACAATGCCCTAACTGATTGTGGAGATCGTTAAGCACAGTCTCGATTAAACATCCAGGAATGACGGGGCGTAGATGGTGAGAGGAGGGGTCGCGGAGGAACATGAACTCGTTTTGTATGGTTAGGTACGGCCATTGGTGGAGTAGCAGTTATGCCCTTAGACCTGTGCCTTTCATGTCTCGTTTGGTCGGTTTGGGTAGTCCTTCGCTAAGTAGCGATACATAATAGCAGTTTCCGGATTGCTGCTCTGATTTATCGACCAAGTGTACCTTTTGGGTTCCGAGGCTGTGATTGCGTTAATGCTCGCAGTCGTTTCGTCTGTCATAGAGTCGTCGCTTTGCGGTTACCTTGACAGCGCATCTTCGTTGCCGTGCTTTTGCCCTGGGCGGTACTGGCAGTGAAATTAGAAGTCCTGCAGGAATTCTTGCCATCGTGCGAGTTGGTCAATGGGGTCCTGGAATGATCCCAACCACTGTCATGCTCGGTGGTCTGTGTGTAGATTAAAACGTTTGCCGATCATTAGATGTTTTAACTGACGGAGGAATACTACGATAGCTAACGGTTCTCTGCGGAACGTGCAGTACCGGCGTTGTGTTTTTGTTCGGCTGTTACTGGCGAAATAAATAGGGTGTTCGAAGTTTTCTGCATCGGTTTGTAACAGAACTGCGCCGATGGCTTACCCACTGGCGTATGTGTCTTAAATGAATCGGGGTGCATCCTTGTCAACATTCGGGAGGGCGAGCAATGGGACTGAACACAGAGCAGTTCGTAAATCGTTGAAAGCTTGAGCGCAGTCGTCTGACCACACGAACTCTCTACGTTTTCGGTGAGTTTGTGGAGTGGGCTTGCAGTATGGGCGCAGTTGCGTATGAAACATCTGTAGTACGATACTAGACCTAGGAAACCGCGTAGTTCTGCCGGGGTCGTAGGCGTCGGCCAGGTGCGTACCCGTTGTGTCACGTCAACACCATACATTCGTAATTTGGACGAAAAGAATGTGTATCTTATTGTTTGACTGGGGGGCCAAGCCTATTTCAGATCCAACGACGTGTGTGTGCCATAAATGACAGAAGTGTCCATATCGGACTCTACGTCCTGCACTTCATAATTTCAGAGATAATTTCGATGATTATTATCAGCAGTCCATATACCAGAAACCCTATAGAGAAGGCTGGGGGACCCACTGAAGTGCCGAAACACTCACTGCTGCGTCAGGCATCATCAGAAACATTGGCAGAGCAAATGTCTTGGCTTTAAGCTAGTATCTACGTCGATAGTACAGTATTACATGTCTAATCTCTAAGATGCATACTACTTGTAGTATTATGTGTTTTGAGAATCGGTATTGCCTAGTTTTCCCACAGTGGTCGATTGTCTTTGACCCAAATGTTTATTGAAATTTTAAGTCTGACCCGAAAAATCATGTTTGTATAATCTGGCTCAATGTACTGCAATATATAATTGCAGAAATTATTAACTTGATTATTTTCTACAGTACATATGCCATAAACCACATAGAGAACGCAGTGCGAACACACGGAGGAGCCGAGCCCCACGTTGCTGCGTCACGCAGCAGCAGAAACATCGGTAATACACTTGTCTGCACTTTTAGCTGCTTCCTATGTAGGAAGTACGGTATAACATATGTGCCATGTAAGATTCATACTACTTGTACTACTGTGTTTGTTCAGAATGGGCATTCCACAGTGGTTGATTGTCTTCGACACACACGTTTATTTCAATTTCGAATCTGAACCTAAAAACATGTCCGTATAATCTGGCTCCATGTACTGAAATTAATAATTTCAGAAATTATTTCCTTGATTACTCTGTTAAGTTCATATAAAAGAAACCGTGATGATAACGCAGGGGGACGCACGGAGGAGCCGAACCCCTCGTTGCAGTGTCAATCAGCAGCAGGAACATCGGCGAAACACATATCTGGGCAATAAGCTAGTACTTATGTAGGAAATACGGTATACCATATGTGCCACATAAGATTTATAATACTTGTAGTATTACTTGTTTGTAGAAAGGGCATTTTAGCGTTCTTCAACAATTATTGATTGTTTTCATCGCAAATATTTATTGATCTTTCTAAACTGACCTTTAGATGACATGTCCGAATAATATGATTTATTGCCCTGCACTTTATAATTTCAGAAAGTATTCTTCTTGATAAGTAGCTAAAGTCCACATAACAGAAAAAGCAAAGAAACAGCTGGGGGACACACTGAGCAGTCAAATTGAGATCCACCCCGACGACCGCCATAAAACTGCTTTTACAGTACCTCAAGGGCTATTTGAGTTTCAAGCCCTACCCTTTGGACTCTGCAACGCTGTCGCAACCTTTCAACGCCTAATGTACCGTGTCCTACGACCGCTTATTCCATATAAGTGCCTCGTCTATAGATACGATATTATCGTTTTTGAAGGCGCTCCACTTGAGGATCATCATGATAACCTACGGAGGTAATGAAGGACTTCAGGACGCAGGGCTCCACACTCAACCCGACCAAATGTCTCTTCCTGCGAGCTGAAGTAAACTTTCTGGGGCACCTCATTACCCCTGGTTGGACTTTTGCCCATTAAGTCAAAATAATATGATTTATTGTCCTACAATTTATAATTTCAGCAATTATTCTTTGATATGTATCTAAAGTCCATATAACAGAAACAGCAAAGAGTGTCAGCTAGGGGACATACTGAGCTGTCAAATCCCTCGTTTTGTCCTAACACAGCAGTAGAAAAATCGGAGAAACAGGTGTCTGGGATTTAATCTAGATCCTATGTTGGAATTGCGGAATAAAAATCTGTGCCATAGAAGAGTCATACTACTTTTGCAGTAAAACGCTTTTCCTACAATGGGCATGTTTTTCTGTTTATTTTACAACTGTGGATTGTCTTCGACTCGACTTTTTTATGAAACTCTTCGAGTCTGACCCTAAAATGTATAGTCCGAATCATCTTGCATCATTTAATGCAGTTTATAATTTCAGAAATAATTTTATGATTATGTTCCTACAGTCCATGATAGAAACTATACAAAAAAGCTGGTGGACCTCTTGAGGAGTAGAAACCTTCGTTGCTGCGTCCGGCAGCAGTAGAAACGCTGGAAAAACACGCATCTGGGCTTTACGCCAGTACTTTTATCGGAATTACGGTATATCATATCATAAACTTGTTGTACTAATAGTTTGTAAAATGGGCATCACAGGGTAACTCCCCAGTTTTTCATCGTCTTCGACCCAAATATTCATTGAAATTTCGTGGTTGACCCTATCACGTCATGTCCGAATCATCTGACTGCATGTCCTTTTATCTATTTATTTTAAAAGTTATTTCCTTTTTCTTCATTTCATATACCAGAGAAACCGTAAAGATAAGCGTCAGAACCCATGAAAGCCGAACACCTCGTTGTGTCATCACGCAACAGCAGAAATATTGGCGAAACATTTTCTGGGCTTTTAGCTAGAACCGATGTCAGTAGTACACTTTAAAGTCTGTGGGATAAAATGATTCATACTATTTGAAGTGCTTCTTGCTTTTAGAACGGTCATTACGTGATTATTTCATAGAAGGTGATTGTCATCAACCCAAAAGTTTATTGAAATTCCCATGATGACCCTAACATTTCATGTCCGGAATCATCTGTGTCCAGGTTCGAATTTAATAATTTCAGAAATTATTTCCTTGATAATTTCTGGAGTCCATATGACAGAAACCGCATTAGGAACGCTGGAGGTACCCACTGAGGAACGAACCACTCATTGCTTCCTCACGCAGCTGCAGTTGATGATGATGGTGAAGGTGATGGTTTGATGAGAATGATAAAGATGATGGATTATGATGACGACGACTACGTTGCTGATGTTGATGAGATGATGATAATGATGATGACGATGATGATGAGGACGATGATTATGATGATGATGATGATATAGATGCATGATTTAGATAGATGGTTATGGTGATGATGATGATGATGATGATGATGATGATGATGATGTTTATGGTGATGATGATTATGGTGATGATGATAATGATGATAATTTTATGATGATAATGATGATTATGATGATTTTTATGATGATGATGATGATTCTAGTTATGGTGAGGGATTTGATTACGGTGATTTTGATGGAGTTGTCGACAACTGTGATTTTGATACTGTTGGTGATGATGGTGATTATGATACTGATGGTGGTGATGGTGATGCTAATAGTGATGATGATGATGGTGGTAAATGCTGATGCTGATGATAATGATGAGTATGATGATGATGATGATGACATGTACGATAATGGTGATTGATGATGGTGATGATGTTGGTGTAAATGATGATGATGATGTGTATGATGATGATGGTGATGATGATAATTATGATGATTATTATGATAATAATGATGGTGATGATGATGCAGATGATGATGATGATGATAATGATGACAGCTTTTAGCAAGTACATGTGTTATGCGCATTGTTTCTAATGTAACCCCATGTTAAACTATTGCTGCTTTAACATTTTATCAATGTTCGAAATAAACCATCGATTAGCAGCCACAATGAATCAAGCCTGAGATACACAAAAGGGAGTGGTGTTCTGTAGCCAGCCATTACCAAAGTCAGAAGAACCATTTTTCGCTGGAAATCTCTAGGTGCACCTGTGTAAATGGATACCCTGTTGTCGTGTGGGTGAAATGCTCAAGCTGTTATCACTGACTTAGCATTAAGTATCAAAAATCCTAGAATCAATTTAGGCACGAAAAATTTGCAATTCTGCACAAACAATTTTTTTCTGCAGGACACCCCAAAATTTCTCCCCATCATTCTCCACCAAAGGAAAAATAATACGAACGCTATCCAATGAGGCAGAGTTACGTGATGGAAAGTTACCATTGTTAAGTAGGGGGTGCTATCTTAGTGGATCGTCATTGCAGACAAAACAATTTGGATGATTATTGCCAACTTTTGCTTGAAGTGTGGTGACGTTACCAGCCACCGAGGCCTGTAAGAGTTGGTCTTGGATTGATTCATTTATTTTGTTCCGCTGCCACCGCCCTATTAGGGGATGTATGGCGGGCAGTCTACCAGCGTGCTTTGTTGCTGATTCACTCAATGAAGGTTGAGATAAGTCATTTCTGGATCAGTTGAAAAACGACGCTTCTGTATCGGATAGGTAACTCAGACTGGTGAACGTGGTTAGTGGCATTCCTCAAGGCTCCGCTCTCGTGCCTTACTTTTCATACTTTACGTAAAGAACATTCCTCATGCACTGAACAGCGGTGGGATCATGTTTGTCAATGTTTTTAAGCTCTGGCAAGTCCTTTAAAAAGCAAGAGATGATACTGCTCTGCCAACTTATCCCTACAGGCTGCAAACTGGGCCCTAGACATTACTCCTAGATTTCAGATTGCATAGGCTCAGCAATATCCATCTGCATCCAACCAATTATCTTCCACTAACAACGGGATAGCATATTACCTAACCAAAATTCAAATTCCCATCTACTCTTCGCACAATGACATTTTGCATTTTGGATACAAAGCAACTTGAAGCCATCATTGCAATGCGTTAAGGATGCAAACACAGCCATGCGAGAACTGCTAGCTTTAAAATGGGCGTTGGTATCTTCGACGAAGAACAATTCGGTTAAGTTTCTACGGCACTTTTGTTTTGACCTCATCTGAAATATGCCATACACCCCTGGTAGACACGGCAGGCAAAAGATAAGATATATTTCGGGAAATACAAACGTCATACAACAAAACCTAGAAAATCACCCTAACATTGATAGACTGGAAGGCCTAAATCTGTTCTCTCTTTTTTACAGGGAGAAACGAGGGGATTTTATCTTGGTTTACAAGATAAAACACGGCCTTGAGCAACGTGCGCTTTGAGAACATGTTTCAGTGGCAACTCTCGCCTAATTTTGTTTGACAAGAAAGGTAGCTGCGCACGGTAAAACCCATGATAAACCTCGACTATGAATTCTTCAATCAACGGGTGGTAAAATAATTGGATGATCTCCCACAATCAGTCATGAGGGAAACGTCGATACAGCTTTTCATGGATGACTCAAGTATTTATGTGTCCCATGTTTTTTCAAGGCAACCTTAACCTATAGTTTTACCACGTCAACATTAGACATATTTAATTTGGACTAAAAGAATGTGCATTTTATTTTCTGACTGGCGGCCAAGCTTATTTCAGATCCAACGACGTTTGGGTGCCATAAATTACAGGAGTGTCCATATCTGACGCTACGTCCTGCACTTCATAATTTCAGAAATAATTTATTCCATTATTATCAGCAGTCCATATACCAGAAACCCTATAGAGAAGGCTGGGGGACCCACTGAAGTGCCGAACCATTCGCTGCTGCGTTACGCAGAAGCAGAAACATCAACGGAGCAAATTTCTTGGCTTTCAGCTAGTACCTTGGTCAGAAGTACGATATTACATCTCTAACTTCTAAGATTCATTCTACTTGTCGTATTATGTGTTTTAAGAATCGCGATGGCCTAGTTTTTCCACAGTGGTTGATTATCTTTCACCCAAATGTTTATTGAAATTTAAAGTCTGACCCGAAATATCATGTTTGTATAATCTGGCTCAATGTTCTTCAATTAATAATTTCAGAAATTATTTACTTGAGTATTTTCTACAGTCCATATGCCATAAACCACATAGAGAACGATTTGCGAACGCACGGAGGAACCGAGCCCCGCGTTGCTGCATCACGCAGCAGCCGAAACCTCGGTAATACACGTGTCTGCACTTTTAGCTGCTTCCTATGTAGGAAGTACGGTATTACATATGTGCCATGTAAGATTCATACTACTTGTACTTCTGTGTTTGTTCAAAATGGTCATCACGTGGTTATTCCACAGTGGTTGATTGTCTTCGACACAAACGTTTATTTCAATTTTGAATGTGAACCTAAAAATCATGTCCGTATAATCTGGCTCCATGTACTGCAATTTATAATTTCAGAAATTATTTCCTTGATTATTCTGTTAAGTTCATATAAAAGAAACCACGATGATAACGCAGGAAAACGCAAGGAGGAGCCGAACCCCTCGTTGCAATGTCAGGGTGCAGCAGGAAAATCGGTGAAAACCATTTCTGGGCAATAAGCTAGTAATTATGTCGGAAATACGGTATCCCATCTGTGCCACATAAGATTTATACTACTTGAAGGACAACGTGTTGGTATAATGGGCATTTCGGCGTTCTCCAACAGTTATTGATTGTTTTAATCACAAAATATTTATTGATCTTTCTAAACTGACCCTTAGAAGACATGTCCAAATAATATGATTTATTGTCCTTCACTTTATAATTTCAGAAATTATTCTTCTTGATAAGTATCTAAAGTCCATATAACAGAAAAGGCAAAGAGACAGCTAGGGGACACACTGAGCTGTCAAATCCCTCGTTTTGTCGTAACACAGCAGTAGAAAAATCGGAGAAACAGGTGTCTGGGATTTAATCTAGATCCTACGTTGGAATTGCGGAATAAAATCTGTGCCATAGAAGAGTCATACTACTTGCAGTAAAACATTTTCCTACAATATACATTTTCTGTTTATTTTACAACTGTGGATTGTCTTCGACGCGACTTTTTATGAAACTTTCGAGTCTGACCCTAAAATGTCAAGTCCGAATCATCTTGCATCATTTAATGCAGTTTATAATTTCAGAAATAATTTTTATGATTAGTTTCTACAGTCCATAAGACATAAACTATACAGAAAAAGCTGGGGGACCTTTTGAGGAGTAGAAACCCTCGTTGCTGTTTCAGGCAGCAGAAGAAACGTCGGAAAAACACGCATCTGGGCTTTACGCTAGTACCTTTATCGTACGTACGGTATATCATATGCATATAACTTGTTGTACTACTAGTTTGTAGAATGGGCATCACATAATTACTCCCCAGTTTTTCATCGTCTTCGACCCAAATATTCATTGAAATTTCGTTTTTGACCCTATCACGTCATGTCCGAATCATCTGACTGCATGTCCTTTTTATCTATTTATTTTAAAAGTTATTTCCTTTTTTTCTCTTCATTTCATATACCATAAACCGTAAAGATAAGGCCGGGGAACCCATGAAAGCCGAACACCCTCGTTGTGTCGTCACGCAGCAGCCGAAATATCGGCGAAACATTTTCTGGGCTTTTAGCTAGAACCGATGTCAGAAGTACACTATAAAGTCTGTGCGATAAAAGATTCACACTATTTGAAGTGCCTTTTGCTTTAAGAACGGTTATTACGTGATTATTCTATAGAAAGTGATTGTCATCAACCCAAAATGTTTAAAATTCCGGTGATGACCCTTAAATGTCATGGCCGAATCATTTGTGTCCAGGTTCTGCATTTAATAATTACAGAAATTATTTCATTGATAATTGTCTGGAGTCCATATGACAGAAACCGCATTAGGAACGCTGGGGTACCCACTGAGGAACAGAACCACTCATTGCTTCCTCACGCAGCTGCAGTTGATGATGATGGTGAAGGTGATGGTTTGATGAGAATGATAAAGATGATAATTATGATGACGACGACTACGTTGCTGATGTTGATGATGATGATAATGATGATGACGATGATGATGTGGACGATGATGATGATGATGATGATGATGATGATGATGATGATGATGATGATGATGATGATGGTGGTGGTGATGATTTAGATGATGGTGATGATGATGATGATGATGATGATGAGGAAGATGATAATGATGTTTATGGTGATGATGATTATGGTGATGATGATGATGATGATAATTTTATTATGATAATGATGATTATGATGATTTTTATGATGATGATGATGATTCTAGTTATGGTGAGGGATTTGATTACGGTGATTTTGATGTAGTTGTCGACAACTGTGATTTTGATACTGTTGGTGATGATGGTGATTATGATACTGATGGTGGTGATGGTGATGATGATGCTAATAGTGATGATGATGATAATAATGATGATGACGATGATGATGATGTTGGTAATGCTGATGCTGATGATAATGATGAGTATGATGATGATGATGATGCTGATGATGATGATGATGATAATGGTGATGATGATGGTGATGATGTTGGTGTAAATGATGATGATGATGTGTATGATGATGATGGTGATGATGATAATTATGATGATTATTATGATAATAATGATGGTGATGATGATGCAGATGATGATGATGATGATAATGATGACAGCTTTTAGCAAGTACATGTGTTATGCGCATTGTTTCTAATGTAACCCCATGTTAAACTATTGTTGCTTTTACATTTATCAATGTTCGATAAAACACCATTTTTGATTAAAAAAGCAGTTACAATAATCAAGCCTGAGATACAAAAGGGAGTGGTGTTCTGTAGCCAGACATAACCAAGTCAGAAGAACCATTTTGTCGCTGAAATCTCTAGGTGCAACTGTGTAAATGGATACCTCTGTTGTCGTGTGGGTGAAATGCTCAAGCGTTATCACTGACTTAGCATTAAGTATCAAAATCCTAGAATCAATTTAGCACGAAAATTTGCAATTCTGCACAAACAATTTTTTTCTCTCTGCACGACACCTCAAAATTTCTCCCCATCATTCTCCACCAAAGGAAACATAATACGAACGCTATCCAATGAGGCAGTGTATCGTGATGGAAAGTTACCATTGTTAAGTAGGGGATGCTATCTTAGTGGATCGTCATTGCAGACAAAACAATTTGGATGATTATTGCCAACTTTTGTTTGAAGTGCGGTATTTTTTTCTCCAGCCCCGAGGCCTGTTAGTCGGTCTCGGATTGATTCATTTATTTTGTTAGCTGCTGCCGCCCTATTATACATGTATGGCGGGCAGTCTACCAGCGTGCTTTGTTGCTGATTCACTCAATGAAGGTTGAGTAAAGTCATTTCTGATCAGTTGAAAACGACGCTTCTGTATCGGATAGGTAACTCAGACTGGTGAACGTGGTTAGTGGCATTCCTCAAGGCTCCGCTCTCGGTGCCTTACTTTTCATCCTTTACGTAAAGAACAGTCCTCATGCACTGAACAGCGGTGGGATCATGTTTGTCAATGTTTTTAAGCTCTGGCAAGTCCTTTAAAAAGCAAGAGATGATACTGCTCTGCCAACTTATCCCTACAGGCTGCAAACTGGGTCCTAGACGTTACTCCTAGATTTCAGATTGCATAGGCTCGCCGATATCCATCTGCATCTAAATAATTAGAATTTCATAAATTATTCTTCTTGATAAGTATCTAAAGTCCATATAACAGAAACAGCAAAGAGACAGCTAGGGGACACACTGAGCTGTCAAGTCCCACGTTTTGTCGTAACACAGCAGTAGAAAAATCGGAGAAACAGGTGTCTGGGATTTAATCTAGATCCTATGTTCGAATAGCGGGATAAAATCTGTGCCATAGAAGAGTCATACTACTTGCAGTAAAACGTTTTCCTACAATAGACATTTTCTGTTGATTTTACAACTGTGGATTGTCTTCGACTCGACTTTTTATGAAACTTTCGAGTCTGACCCTAAAATGTCAAGTCCGAATCATCTTGCAGCATTAAATGCTGTTTATAATTTTAGAAATAATTTTTATGATTATGTTCTACAGTCCATTAGACAGAAACTATACAGAAAAAGTTGGGGGACCTCTTGAGGAGTAGAAACCCTCGTTGCTGTTTCAGGCAGCAGAAGAAACGTCGGAAAAACACGCATCTGGGCTTTACGCTAGTACCTTTATCGTACGTACGGTATATCATATGCATATAACTTGTTGTACTACTAGTTTGTAGAATGGGCATCACATAATTACTCCCCAGTTTTTCATCGTCTTCGACCCAAATATTCATTGAAATTTCGTTTTTGACCCTATCACGTCATGTACGAATCATCTGACTCCATGTCCTTTTTATTTATTTATTTTAAAAGTTATTTCCTTTTTTTCTCTTCATTTCATATACCATAAACCGTAAAGATAAGGCCGGGGAACCCATGAACGCCGAACACCCTCGTTGTGTCGTCACGCAGCAGCCGAAATATCGGCGAAACATTTTCTGGGCTTTTAGCTAGAACCGATGTTAGAAGTACACTATAAAGTTCTGTGCGATAAAAGATTCACACTATTTGAAGTGCCTTTTGCTTTAAGAACGGTTATTACGTGATTATTCTATAGAAAGTGATTGTCATCAACCCAAAAGTTATTAAAATTCCGGTGATGACCCTAAAATGTCATGGCCGAATCATTTGTGTCCCGGTTCTGCATTTAATAATTACAGAAATTATTTCATTGATAATTGTCTGGAGTCCATATGACAGAAACCGCATTAGGAACGCTGGGGTACCCACTGAGGAACAGAACCACTCATTGCTTCCTCACGCAGCTGCAGTTGATGATGATGGTGAAGGTGATGGTTTGATGAGAATGATAAAGATGATAATTATGATGACGACGACTACGTTGCTGATGTTGATGATGATGATAATGATGATGACGATGATGATGAGGACGATGATGATGATGATGATGATGATGATGATGATGATGATGATGTGATGATGATGATGATGATAATGTTTATGGTGATGATGATTAATGGTGATGATGATGATGATGATGATGATGATAATTTTATGATGATAATGATGATTTTGATGATTTTTATGATGATGATGATGATTCTAGTTATGGTGAGGGATGTGATTACGGTGATTTTGATGGAGTTGTCGACAACTGTGATTTTGAAACTGTTGGTGATGATGGTGATTATGATACTGAGGGTGGTGATGGTGATGATGATGCTAATAGTGATGATGATGATGATGATGATGACGATGATGATGATGTTGGTAATGCTGATGCTGATGATAATGATGAGTATGATGATGATGATGATGCTGATGATGATGATGATGATAATGGTGATGATGATGGTGATGATGTTGGTGTAAATGATGATGATGATGTGTATGATGATGATGGTGATGATGATAATTATGATGATTATTATGATAATAATGATGGTGATGTTGATGCAGATGATGATGATGATAATGATGATGACAGCTTTTAGCAAGAACATGTGTTATGCGCATTGTTTCTAATGTAACCCCATGTTAAACTATTGTTGCTTTAACATTTATCAATGTTCGATAAAAAACCATTTTTGATAAAAAAAAGCAGTTACAATAATCAAGCCTGAGATACAAAAAGGGAGTGGTGTTCTGTAGCCAGCCATTATCAAGTCAGAAGAACCATTTTGTCGCTGAAATCTCTAGGTGCAACTGTGTAAATGGATACCTCTGTTGTCGTGCGGGTGAAATGCTCAAGCGTTATCGCTGACTTAGCATTAAGTATCAAAAATCCTAGAATCAATTTAGCACGAAAATTTGTCAATTCTGCACAAACAATTTTTTTCTCTCTGCAGGACACCCCAAAATTTCTCCCCATCATTCTCCACCAAAGGAAAAATAATACGAACGCTATCCAATGAGGCAGAGTTACGTGATGGAAAGTTACCATTGTTAAGTAGGGGGTGCTATCTTAGTGGATCGTCATTGCAGACAAAACAATTTGGATGATTATTGCCAACTTTTGCTTGAAGTGCGGTATTTTTTTTCTCCAGCCACCGAGGCCTGTTAGTTGGTCTCGGATTGATTCATTTATTTTGTTCGCTGCCACCGCCCTATTAGGGATGTATGGCGGGCAGTCTACCAGCGTGCTTTGTTGCTGATTCACTCAATGAAGGTTGAGTAAAGTCATTTCTGATCAGTTGAAAACGACGCTTCTGTATCGGATAGGTAACTCAGACTGGTGAACGTGGTTAGTGGCATTCCTCAAGGCTCCGCTCTCGGTGCCTTACTTTTCATCCTTTACGTAAAGAACAGTCCTCATGCACTGAACAGCGGTGGGATCATGTTTGTCAATGTTTTTAAGCTCTGGCAAGTCCTTTAAAAAGCAAGAGATGATACTGCTCTGCCAACTTATCCCTACAGGCTGCAAACTGGGCCCTAGACATTACTCCTAGATTTCAGATTGCATAGGCTCGCCAATATCCATCTGCATCCAACTAATTATCTTCCACTAACAACGGGATAGCATATTACCTAACCAAAATTCAAATTCCCATCTACTCTTCGCACAATGACATTTGCATTTGGATACAAAGCAACTTGAAGCCATCATTGCAATGCGTTAAGGATGCAAACACAGCCATGCGAGAACTGCTAGCTTTAAAATGGGCGTTGGTATCTTTCGACGAAGAACAATTCGGTTAAGCCTACGGCACTTTTGTTTGACCTCATCTGAAATATGCCATACACCCCTGGTAGACACGGCAGGCAAAAGATAAGATATATTTCGGGAAATACAAACGTCATACAACAAAACCTAAAAAATCACCCTAACATTGATAGACTGGAAGGCCTAAATCTGTTCTCTCTTTTTTACAGGGAGAAACGAGGGGATTTTATCTTGGTTTACAAGATAAAACACGGCCTTGAGCAACGTGCGCTTTGAGAACATGTTTCAGTGGCAACTCTCGCCTAATTTTGTTTGACAAGAAAGGTAGCTGCGCACGGTAAAACCCATGATAAACCTCGACTATGAATTCTTCAATCAACGGCTGGTAAAATAATTGGATGATCTCCCACAATCAGTCATGAGGGAAACGTCGATACAGCTTTTCATGGATGACTTAAGTATTTATGTGTCCCATGTTTTTTCAAGGCAACCTTAACCTATAGTTTTACCACGTTAACATTAGACATGATTAATTTGGACAAATAGAATGTGCATTTTATTTTTTGACTGGGGGCCAAGCTAATTTCAGATCCAACGACGTTTGGATGCCATAAATTACAGGAGTGTCCATATCTGACGCTACGTCCTGCACTTCATAATTTTAGAAATAATTTCGTCCATTATTATCAGCAGTCCATATACCAGAAACCCTATAGAGAAGGCTGGGGGACCCACTGAAGTGCCGAACCATTCGCTGCTGCGTTACGCAGAAGCAGAAACATCGACGGAGCAAATTTCTTGGCTTTCAGCTAGTACCTTGGTCAGAAGTACGATATTACATCTCTAACTTCTAAGATTCATTCTACTTGTCGTATTATGTGTTTAAGGATTGCGATGGCCTAGTTTTTCCACAGTGGTTGATTATCTTTCACCCAAATGTTTATTGAAATTTAAAGTCTGACCCGAAATATCATGTTTGTATAATCTGGCTCAATGTTCTTCAATTAATAATTTCAGAAATTATTTACTTGATTATTTTCTACAGTCCATATGCCATAAACCACAAAGAGAACGATTTGCGAACGCACGGAGGAACCGAGCCCCACGTTGCTGCATCACGCAGCAGCAGAAACCTCGGTAATACACGTGTCTGTTAGCTATTGAACTCAATACATGGGTTTGTGTGTAACAATTATCTACCGAAAAACCCTTCTCACTACGTTAAGAATTAATGACAGTAAGTTAGATATTTAAGTGGACACATTTCATTTCGGGAGTAGAAAGAGTGTTCTGAAGAATCTTCTGTGCCACGGTATTAATAGGTGGTGATAAGTTAGCTATTGAACTCAAAACACGGGTTTTTGTGAAAAAAATTATCTACGGAAAAACCCTCATCACCATCGTAAGAATAAATGGTGGTTAGTTAGATATTTAAGTGAACAATTGGCTTTGTGAGTAGAAATAGTGTACTGTAGAAGCTCCTGTGCCACGGTATTAATAGCTGGTGATCAGTTAGCTATTTAACTCAGTACATGGGTTTGTGTGTAAAAATCATCTACTGAAGAACCTTTTCCAGCACGGTAAGAATTAAAGGTGGTAAGTAAAATATTTAAGTGAACACTTGGCTTTGTGAGTAGAAATAGTGTACTGAAGAAGCTGCTGTGCCACGGTATTAATATAAGGTGATCAGTGAGCTATTGAACTCAATACATGGGTTTGTGTGTAACAATTATCTACGAAGAGCCCTCCCTACCACGGTAAGAATTAATAGTGGTAAGTTAGATATATAAGTGAAACTTGGCTTAACAGAGTGGAAATAGTGTACTGTAGGAGCTCCTATGCCACGGAATTAATAGCTGGAGATCAGTTGGCTATTGAACTAAATACATGGGTTTGTGCGTCACAATTATCTACTGAGAAACCGTCCCCAACACGGTAAGAGTTAATGGTGGTATGTTAGACATTTAAGTGAACACTTGGCTTTGTGAGTAGAAAACGTGTACTGTAGAAGCTCCTGTTCCACGGTATAAATAGTTGGTGATCAGTTAGCTATTGAACTCCCCAGCTATTAATACCATGGCAAAGGATCTTCTTCAGTACACTATTTCTACTCACAAATCCAAGTGTTCACTTAAATATCTAACTTACCACCATTTATTCTTACCGTGGTGGGGAGGGTTCTTCAGTAGATAATTGTTACCCACAAACCTATGTTCTTAGTTAAATAGCTAACTTATCACTACCAATTAATTCCGTGGCACAGGAGTTTCTTCAGTACAAGCTTTATACTCCGAAAAGAAATGTGTCTACTTAAATATCTAACTTACTGCCATTAACTCTATCCGTGGTGGGGTGGGTTCTTGAGTATCTAATTGTTACACACAAACCAATGAATTGTGTTCAATAGCTAAATGATCACCAGCTATTAAAACCGTGGCACAGGAGCTTCTTAAGTACACTATTTGAACTCTGAAAAGCCCCATTTTCACTTAAATATCTAACTTACCACAAAAAATTCTTACCGGGGTGGGAAGGGTTCTTCAGTAGATAATTGTTACACATAAACCCATGTATTGAGTTCAATAGCTTACTGATCACCAGCTATTTATACCATTGCATAGGAGCTTCTTCAGTACACTATTTCTACTCACAAAGCCAAGTATTCACTTAAATATCTAACTTACCACAATTAATTCTTACGATGGTGGGGAGAATTCTTCAGTAGATAATTGTTACACATAAACCAATGTATTGAGTTCAATGTCTAACTGATCACCAGCTATTAATACCGTGGCACAGGAGCTTCTTCAATACATGATTTCTACTCTGAAAAGCCCCGTTTTCACTTAAATATCTAACTTACCACAAAAAAAATCTTACCGGGGTGGTATAAGTTCTTCAGATGATAATTGTTACACACAAACCCACGTATTGAGTTCAATGGCTCACTGATCACCAGCTATTTATACCGTGGCACAGGAGCTTCTTCAGTACACTATTTCCACTCTGAAAAGCCAAGTGTTTGCTTAAATATCTAACATACCACCGTTAATTCTTACCGTGGTGGGGACGGTTCTTCAGTAGATAATTGTTTCACACCAACCCATGTATTGAGTTCAGTATTAGTATCAGTATCAGTATATTTGAGGGAGATGTAGTTGAGTCACTTTTGAAATTCCCAAATTGTACATGCGAGTTGTGGTATCAAAAAAAATAGTATCTCGATATGGTGGGGAGGCCAACATAGTGGAACATAGTCGAAAAAGAGCAGACAGTGAAAAAAACTCGCGGTGTTATTTAGGAGAAAAAAACTGTCGCCCTTGGGAGGGGTCAAACGGGGAGCATTTCGGAGGTCACATGAATTAGCCAGATTCTCCTTTGCTGATCGCAGAGTCAGTTGAGGGATTTCAAAGGCGGAAATATATGTCCAGATCATCCTCGGTCTATTGGGGTTAGAACGAAGGGAGAACGTTTATACACCTCATGGACGACGGTCACCAGGTCCAGCTGATGCGAATACTCACGGTGTCACCAAGGTGTGCAAATAATTTAAGCAGCGAAGACCTGGAGGACCCCTGCATGGGAATAATGGGAGAATGCAAGCCCTCGAACGAAAATTAACAAACATAAAGAAATGTTACTCAAATATAGCTAGTAATATCATAAAAGCCTTATTTTATGACGTCACACTTGCAGCTTTCAGTTAGTGTTGTAGCTCGCACCATTATATCGATCTAACTTTCGCTTGAAAACCTCCAAGGAGTCCAACATAACAACATCCAGAGGAAGACTATTCCAGGCTTCGACTACTCTTTTGGATAAGAAGTACTTCCGAGTGTCTAGCCTTGCTCCAGTCACACGTAATTTGAGAGGATGACCTCTCAAGTTCGTTGTTTTTGCTAACTCGAAGAAATCCCCTGGGACGAGACAACAGTCCTGGACGCGTAGTATGCGAAATGTTTGTATCAGGTCCCTCCGAAGCTGTCTATAGTGCAAGGGAAAGAGATTGAGACTCGACAGCCGTGTTTCATAAGGCTGTGAGCCATGTCCAAGGACAAGGTTGGTTGCTCGCCTTTGGACCTTTTCGAGGATGTTGATGTCCTTCGCCGACCTTTGGTCTCCAAGCTTGGATAGCGGACTCCATCTGTGGCCACACGAATTTTCCGAAGACTTTAGCGAAGCAGTCGGTAGTGAAGGCTGCAAAAGCTCGTTTAACGACGTACAGAATCGACATGGCTGACTTCGCTACCTTTGTGCAATGTAGGGAGGGTTTAAGCGAGGGCGTGATCCAGACTCCAAGGTCCTTTTGGACATCCACTGTTTTCAATGGAATGCCATTCAGACTGTTAACCGTACGGTTCGAAGGATTGCTTTTCCCGACTCGTATGATGTTGCACTTGCTCTAATTAAACGGCAAGAGCCAGTCATTTGACCATTTCTGGAGTCGATTTACGTTTGCCTGCAAGTTCTCTTCATCAGCCGCAGTTTGAATGACGCGCCAAAGTTTGAGATCATCCGCAAACATGGCAATATCGCAGTCCAGTTCGTTGGCAAAATCGTTGATGTAGACAATGAACAGAAAAAAGGGCCGAGAACAGAGCCTTGGGGAACACCACTCTCAACCTCAACTTTAGTCGACTGTTTGTCGCTGATATGGACAGTTTGTGAGCGGCCAGTTAAGAAGTTTTTATCCATGTCAGAAGTTCACCTCTTACGCCTATGCGGTTGAGTTTATAAAGAAGGCGGTGGTGCGGCACGCTATCAAAAGCCTTTTTGAAGCCCATATAGACTGCTTGCACCGTATTTCCACTATCGACCGCTTCAGTTTAACGTTCTAAATAGTAGAGTGAATTTGTGACGCAGGATCTACCTCTACGGAAACCGTGCTGGGCTTCGATAGCAGATTGTCATGTTCGGAAGAAATGCACAAGCTGTTGCTTAATTATTTTTTCCATGATTTTGCAGCAAACTGAAGTTAGGCTGACCGGTTGATAATTGTTTGCAGATAATTGTTTGCAGAGACCCGGTTTCCACCCTGTTAACGCGGCGTAATCCTTGCGGATTTCCATTTGGCTGGAAGACTTCCGGTCTGAAAGGATGTTTGAAAAAGCGTAGAGAGTGGTTTTGCCAACTCTATCGCGAGCTCTTTCAACAGCTTGGCAGGTACTTTCATCGGGACCCGGAGACTTAGATTCCTTTAACCCCAAAAGTTCCTTTTGAGGACAGTAGTCTCGGTGAAATTAACAGTCTCGATTATTGTATTCATTTCGAAGCCTTCGGTAGGGTAATCGTATCTCGTTTCCTTTGTGAAAACCAACTGGAATAATTCCACAAGATGATCAGCCTTCGCACCGTCTTCGGTAAAGTCTATGCACTCGGCGGTCCTCAGAAGGGGTATTGAATCCTTGTTCCGTGTATTCTGCCTCAGGTATCCGTAAAACGGATCACTAGCTCTTAATACCATGGCACAGGAGCTTCTTCAGTACACTATTTCTACTCACAAATCCAAGTGTTCACCTCAATATCTAACTAACCACAATTAATTCTTACCGTTGTGGGGAGGGCTCTTCAATAGATAATTGTTACACACAAACCCATGTATTAAGTTAAATGGCTAACGGATCACCAGCTATTAATACTGTGGCACAGAACCTTTTTCAGTACACTATTTCTACTCTGAAATGCCCAGTTTTCACTTAAATATCTAACGTACTGCCATTAATTCTTACCGTGGTGTGGCGGGTTCCTCAGTAGATAATTGCTCACACAAAACCCATGTATTGAGTTCAATAGCCAACTGACCACCAGCTTATTATACAGTGGCACAGGAGCTTCTTCAGTAGACAATTTCGACCTGAAATGCCAAGTGTTCACTTAAATATCTTACTCACCACCATCAATTCTTACCGTGGTGGGAGGGTTCTTCAGCAGATAATCACAAAAATCCATGTATTGAGTTCAATGGTTAATGGTTAACCAGCTATAAAAACCGTAGCACAGGAGCTTCTTCAGTACACTATTTCTAATCACAAAGCCAATTTTTACTTATATCGAACTAACCACCATTATTTCGTACCGTGGTGAGGAGGGTTCGTCAGTAGATGATTGTTACAAACATACTCCATGTATTGAGTTCAATAGCTAACTGACCACCAGCTAATTCATACAGTGGCACAGGAGCTTCTCAGTAGACAATTTTCTACCTGAAATGCCAAGTGTTCACTTTAATATCTAAATTACCACCCATTTATTCTACTGTGGAGGGAAGGGTTCTACGGTAGATAGTCGTTGCACAAAAATCCATGTATTGAGTTCAATGGTTAATGGTTAACCAGCTTTAAAAACCGTGGCACAGGAGCTTTTCAGTACACTATTTCTAATCACAAAGCCAATTTTTACTTTACATATCGAACTAACCACCATTATTTCTGTACCGTGGTGAGGAGGGTTCGTCAGTAGACGGTTGTTACAAAACATACCCTATGTATTGAGTTCAATAGCTAACTGACCCCCAGCTAATTATACAGTGGCACAGGAGCTTCTTCAGTAGACAATTTCTACTCTGAAATGCCAAGTGTTCACTTAAATATCTTACTCACCACCAATAATTCTTACCGTGGTGGGGAGGGTTCTTCAGTAGATAATTGTTACACAAAAATCCATGTATTGAGTTCATTGGTTAATGGTTAACCAGCTTTAAAAACCGTGGCACAGGAGCTTCTTCAGTACACTATTTCTAATCACAAAGCCAATTTTTTACTTACATATCGAACTAACCACCATTATTTCGTACCGTGGTGAGGAGGGTTCTTCAGTAGATGATTGTTACAAACATACCCATGTATTGAGTTCAATAGCTAACTGACCACCAGCTAATTATACAGTGGCACAGGAGCTTCTTCAGTAGACAATTTCTACTCTGAAATGCCAAGTGTTGACTTTAATATCTAAATTACCACCATTTATTCTTACTGTGGAGGGAAGGTTCTACGGTAGATAATTGTTACACAAAAATCCATGTATTGAGTTCAATGGTTAATGGTTAACCAGCTTTTAAAAACCGTGGCACAGGAGCCTTCAGTACACTATTTCTAATCACAAAGCCAATTTTTACTTAGCATATCGAACTAACCACCATTATTTCGTACCGTGGTGAGGAGGGTTCGTCAGTAGATGGTTGTTACAAACATACCCATGTATTGAGTTCAATAGCTAACTGACCCCAGCTAATTATACAGTGGCACAGGAGCTTCTTCAGTAGACAATTTCTACTCTGAAATGCCAAGTGTTCACTTAAATATCTTACTCACCACCAATAATTCTTACCGTGGTGGGGAGGGTTCTTCAGTAGATAATTGTTACACAAAAATCCATGTATTGAGTTCATTGGTTAATGGTTAACCAGCTTTAAAAAACCGTGGCACAGGAGCTTCTTCAGTACACTCATTTCTAATCACAAAGCCAATTTTACATATCGAACTAACCACCATTATTTCGTACCGTGGTGAGGGAGGGTTCTTCAGTAGATGATTGTTACAAACATACCCATGTATTGAGTTCAATAGCTAACTGACCACCAGCTAATTATACAGTGGCACAGGAGCTTCTTCAGTAGACAATTTCTACTCTGAAATGCCAAGTGTTCACTTAAATATCTTACTCACCACCAATAATTCTTACCGTGGTGGGGAGGGTTCTTCAGTAGATAATTGTTACACAAAAATCCATGTATTGAGTTCAATGGTTAATGGTTAACCAGCTATAAAACCGTGGCACAGGAGCTTCTTCAGTACACTATTTCTAATCACAAAGCCAATTTTTTACTTACATATCGAACTAACCACCATTATTTCGTACCGTGGTGAGGAGGGTTCGTCAGTAGATGATTGTTACAAACATACCCATGTATTGAGTTCAATAGCTAACTGACCACCAGCTAATTATACAGTGGCACAGGAGCTTCTTCAGTAGACAATTTCTACTCTGAAATGCCAAGTGTTCACTTTAATATCTAAATTACCACCATTTATTCTTACTGTGGAGGGGAAGGTTCTACGGTAGATAATTGTTACACAAAAATCCATGTATTGAGTTCAATGGTTAATGGTTAACCAGCTTTAAAAACCGTGGCACAGGAGCTTCTTCAGTACACTATTTCTAATCACAAAGCCAATTTTTTACTTACATATCGAACTAACCACCATTATTTCGTACCGTGGTGAGGAGGGTTCGTCAGTAGATGGTTGTTACAAACATACCCATGTATTGAGTTCAATAGCTAACTGACCCCCAGCTAATTATACAGTGGCACAGGAGCTTCTTCAGTAGACAATTTCTACTCTGAAATGCCAAGTGTTCACTTAAATATCTTACTCACCACCAATAATTCTTACCGTGGTGGGGAGGGTTCTTCAGTAGATAATTGTTACACAAAAATCCATGTATTGAGTTCATTGGTTAATGGTTAACCAGCTTTAAAAACCGTGGCACAGGAGCTTCTTCAGTACACTATTTCTAATCACAAAGCCAATTTTTTACTTACATATCGAACTAACCACCATTATTTCGTACCGTGGTGAGGAGGGTTCTTCAGTAGATGATTGTTACAAACATACCCATGTATTGAGTTCAATAGCTAACTGACCACCAGCTAATTATACAGTGGCACAGGAGCTTCTTCAGTAGACAATTTCTACTCTGAAATGCCAAGTGTTCACTTAAATATCTTACTCACCACCAATAATTCTTACCGTGGTGGGGAGGGTTCTTCAGTAGATAATTGTTACACAAAAATCCATGTATTGAGTTCAATGGTTAATGGTTAACCAGCTATAAAAACCGTGGCACAGGAGCTTCTTCAGTACACTATTTCTAATCACAAAGCCAATTTTTTACTTACATATCGAACTAACCACCATTATTTCGTACCGTGGTGAGGAGGGTTCTTCAGTAGATGATTGTTACAAACATACCCATGTATTGAGTTCAATAGCTAACTGACCACCAGCTAATTATACAGTGGCACAGGAGCTTCTTCAGTAGACAATTTCTACTCTGAAATGCCAAGTGTTCACTTTAATATCTAAATTACCACCATTTATTCTTACTGTGGAGGGGAAGGTTCTACGGTAGATAATTGTTACAAACAAACCCATGTATTGAGTTCAATAATTTACTGACAACCAACTGATAATACCGTGGTACAGAAGCATCGTCAGTACACTATTTCTACTCACAATACTCCTGTATCGGACCTCATTGGCCGTCCAATTTTGAAAGACACAGCTATGGATCCAAGCTCCGAAGATCGCGCTTTCGAGTCTCACGTGCTGCATCTCATGGGTTGGTTATGGTTGGCTGGTGACAGCTAATACCTCATAAGTGTATATTCCAGTCTCCCTGCACTTTCTACTTTATGACTTTGCCTTTCTTATTCTAACCACGAGCGCCCCGGCAAAGCTTCACTTTAAGCCATGTGACCAGTTGGCCACCGCCACATTAGACGCCCATTAAATATGTGTCATTCGAGAATCTAAAAACTGTCAAAGCATGCCATATTATCTCTGAACACGAGGTTTTGTGATGAAATATGTTCCTTCCGATCGTTACAAAATCCCAATCAACCTTTAAATTAAGGTCAGTATTGCGTTTCTGCTGAACAGAATAGCCATGGAAATGATCCCAATGTGCTTTGTGGATAAAGCGTACCACCCATGTCCTGAAAATAATGTTATGGCATCATTCCATTTATTGACCAGTTTTCTTTCGTAAACAAGAAAACCACTGAAAATTGTTACACGCTCCCTCTACTAAAGTACCTACAATCAAGAACATATAATGAAGATGAGATAAAGCACATGGCGATACTAGTATGTTTTATAACTCAAAATGTGTCTAAGAAAGCTAATGTAGGCGTATCTTACTTATTTGGAGAAGTAGATCGTTGACCCGCATTAAAACGCAAATTGTGAGGCTAATTTATTTATATTCCTTGCCTAAGCGAACGGTTAAACGAGGTATTACCAGACTATTATCATTCTGCTGCCAAACAGCGACACTAACTGTTGGCTTCTCAAAATCAGATCTACGTGTTTTCACCATATCGGGAGCCAAAATCTGCGCGGGTTGAGGGCAACGCCAGCGTGGTACTCAGTATAAGCGCCAGCCCACTGGGGGGGTTTTGCGATTGATCCCTGAAGGCTTTCTCGTGATGAAGGCAAAGACGGTACTTTTCCGCTGCAGAATTAACTGCAAAACAATCTCCTTTTTCATTATATGGACCAACTAACACGTATCGTGGATGATCACGGTAGAACCACACTTACTTGGCAGGCACACTTTTAACTTAAATTCACACAGCAAAGTTGGCAATAAAAGTGAGGCCATGACATTTTAGCATACAGAATTCAATTTTTAGATTGTTTCCCACATGAGGTGGTTTAAAACGTTTGTGTAAATCTAACCTCTATTTTTGACTGACGTTTGGTTTATGACGAAATCGTAGTTCTAAGTAGACAGGTTGCAGGAGACGTCAGTTGGATAGGTTCCCCAGCATTCCCGATGGCCCTTCCTCGTTTATATTCTAAAACGAACTAGGAACAGTTGAAGAAGATGGCAGTTTAATCGCATCAGGGTTAAAATACATGTGTTGTGTAGATAGAAATAAGACAGCCTTTGAAGGATTCGCGGGTTATTCCGAAGGATCTATACCCATAGGCATAAAAGGGAGAGCATTGAGAATTGACGGATATGGGAGGTGGAATAATCATTGAGAAAGTACGTAGGTTGAACTGCCAACTAACGGGGTTAATGGCTGGTGTCTGGCGAAGATGTGTACTGTAATTTAGAAGAATATGGAGACAGAGACCAGGCTTTGTTTTTTTAACCCATTGAACTATTTTTGTCATGGTAGCTGGAATCTACGCGAGCAAGTACTATCTGAAAATTTTTGATGGATAGGGTTTATAGTCAACTCACCCTGTACAGTTTACATTTTAGAAAGGCATCTCGCTCGTTTAAAAAGATGGGCCAATATTTTTAAGAATGCGATGGACAAACATTTAGAATGTATAAACATTAATTTTGGGATAAAAAATTTTATACGAAATAAAGCCAACAAATCTGTGCAGCCTTGACCATTATTATTTCGGCATGAGGCGAAGTCTCATATATATTCATGTAAGATAGACTTCAGAGAGAGAGAGATCGTGGATCATTCAGTTTCTACACACGAACCGACGTATTAACTTCAAAACCTTATTAACAACCAGCAATTATGACCGTGGACATTAATTTCTTCAATTAAACTATTTCTACACACAAACACACAGATATTAACTATTCTGTTTTTTTAAATTAAATTTTCAATTTCTGTGTCTGGCTCCAGTCCAAGGTTCAACTCCTGAACACAGACAACCCGTGGGCCTAATGGCATCGTCAGTTGCCTGCCTTGCAAAACACTTTTTACATTAATCAGTGGTAAGATTAAATGCATCGGCTTGAACAAAGATAATTCTGCGATGATAGTGTGTATTATGTGTGTTTTCGTTTGTAGAGGGGGTGCGCGTTTGTATGGTCTACTCTTCGTTGGTTTATCATCAATAATCACCTAAAGCCTGTGCTGTGGAACCAATGTGGTTTGGGAATAAACAGGAGCAATGGAGGCGAGTGAATGTGGGCATATGGACTGTATGGCATGGTCCCAGGCCCTGGTTAACCAGTCTTCATGCAATGGATGCGTAGGTGACTACAAAGGTCAATACGACAGGTGACAGATTGGCTGCTGCGTAGAAAGTCTGGGTGGAAATATTGTTTGTGATGGTGGAATGAGGGTTGTCGGTGTGTCATGCATGTTTGCATTGGTGGTGGGGGCAGGAGCCGTTACAACAGTTACTATGCCGTGATGGGGTCAGAACCAAAATAACAATAACCCCAACCTTCTACCAACTAATCCTAGGCTGATCATGAACATTTCCACGACTTAACTGCAAACGTTGGTTAATGCAACCTCTATTACCAGATTATTTTCTGTGACTATGACTTGTTAATTAAAATTAAGCCTCTCTCACAAAGGACGTGTGTCGATGGAACAATGCTCTGCAGTGCATAAAATTGGGGATGTCACTGAATTTAGTGACGAAAGTATGACATATGTTTGACTAGATAAGAGGTCATTATTTACCGAATAATTTTTTGTTTAATCATGAGGATGGGTGAGGACTGAATTATACAAGTCTCATAATCATTTCTCTCATATCACGATTTTTGACGTCAAGACAATCAACTGCTCTAGAATGATTACACACCAGCGGTAACGTCAGATAATAGACTTGCGAGTTTATAACACGCGTGGTTCCCAGGTGCCATGAGAGACGTGAAAAAAAGAAAACTTTATTTCACAGATGTATTGTTTTGCTATTTAAGTTGTTGACATGTATGATATTGGACTACGACGTTGACTTGCATAATAAATGGGACAGCTAAGAAATGTTATTGACTTTCCCAACTTTGGTTGGGTATAAATAACTGATGAAGGCTAATACACGTACAGTAACCATTCCTGTCTACATTACTTCGTTGATGATTTAATTATCAATGTATCGCAAGCCAGTGTGCCGCTGATTGCAGAGCTACAACGGAGAATGTTGGCATAGAGAGAATAAAGTGAGTGATTTAAAAGTTTGGTTAGTGCTTATTTAACATCGCTCATATTTTTGATCGAAATCTACAAGACAACAAGCCTGTGGTGCATTGATTTGTACGTTGCGGTTCTGCAATTAAGGTTGCGAGTTCAAGCTTTGGTCGCTGCAGCACCTGCGGTTTCGTATAACTTGTTAATTATTGCTTATTAGACAGCAGATGTTACTCCATTCTCCCTAGTTTTTGTCGTTTACATGATTCTTGCTATATCACTAGCCAGTAACGCGATTTATGGGTGGGCTCAAGTGTGAAGCCCAAGGGAGAGACGTACGATTGTGTCCAATTTATAAAGTCCTTGAGCGACCATTTTCCATTAAACATGTTTGCCTTTGAAAACGTCACCACACCGAGCCCATGGCACTGTTTGAGGTGGGTCGAAAGTGTTACCAGCACAATGCCAGTTAAACTCTCTGGAGCTAGAGCACCTTGGTTAGGAATGGCTGGCTGATGAGGGATAATAATAAATAAGGGGCCGTCGTATCTCCCTTGAACGTGTTGGTTATATACTTCAGCCTAAAACCCTAGTTTGTATGTGACTGCTAGGGGGCTCCTGATTTGGTCTGAAAGCCCACGTTGACCGGTGAGAACTCTTATCAAACTGTGAGCGAGCATTCACCATCGCTAATATCCAGGATGGAAAGCTTTAAGACAAAGGCATGTGGCGAAGTGATTAGAGTGTTTTACTTCAAAGCAACGGGTCAAGCGATCGGTCCTCGGGGTCCGAAGTGGGAGGTGATGTGTATGGTTGGCTAATAGGCTAATAATATAAAATTTTTCATATTTTCTCAATTTATTTTTTTGGTACTACCAGGATGCTAGTACCCCTTTGTATTATCTGGCAGCAAGGGGTTTTTAAATGAGCCGAACAGCACAAATGAACCAGTAAGTCCACGGAACCACGGGTGTGTGCCCATTTATCACTTCATCTATTGACAATAGTAACTGGCAAAAAAAGCAGCCCCTGGCGCAATGAGTCAAATATTTTACTGCTTAGCAACGGGTGACGAGCGTAAGACTCGGGTGCACTTACGCCTGGTTATGCGTTTGGGTGGATCAGTTGACCACCGTACGAGAATTGGGATTTAAGTTTTCTCAAACAGTACTGGTTGACAAAAATAGCGAGTTACCACTTTTGCTACATTGTGGGTCATTTGTAAAGTAGCAGGAATATTATTAAACTACCTTTGGAATCAATGGTGTCATTCTACCATGTATACGCTGCTTTCGAATTGTCCAACGATGTGAATCTATCCTTGATATAAATTACTGTTGACGCCAGACAGTTAGTCTCGCTTTCTCAGCAGCGGCATCAAGGTTTTCACTGACGCACACTCGTATGCACTGTTTTTACCACTACAGTCGAGCTCATTGACTGCGCGTCCGCTGGCATTCACAGGAGTTCAGTGTAGCAAGCCCTTCATGCACGAACGCACGCATGAACACACGCATCGTTAGCGGACTGGCCTGACATTGAATGGTCACTACGGTAACAAACGCCGCAAGCGTGAACTCGTGCGCGTCGGTCCTCTAACGCAGTCGACGCCAACATGAACGTAGTCACGGCTGCGCACATTGGGGGCTAACGCCCTCAGCAGTTCAACAAAATGTGCGTACACATGTGTACGAAGGGCACCACTGTTGCGCTGTCGAGTGCCGCCGAAGCTTTCTCAGCAGGTTCCAGCTTTGCATAAAGAGAACTTGACGTGCGGCGTGCTCTGCACTGCTACGGTCGCATGAGCCTCGACCTGTCCGGATCAGGTGCAGATTCGGCAAAAGCTACTTCTTCGGAGAAACTGGGAATGCCGAGCACGCAGCAAAGGTGAGAAGGAAGGAAACTCATTTCCGGTTCATGGCTAATGCGATGAAGCCCAAGCCAAATCTTCACATTTGATGAAGCACAAATTTTCGTCACAAATGACAACCTCGTGGGCTGCCACCTGCTTGAGTCGAAGTGTAGCAAGCCGGTTGTAGGAATCCTTTATGACACAAATGTGTTACCGTACTTCCGACATAGGTACTAGCTGCAAGCCCAGAAACGTGTTTCGCAGATGTTTCTGCAGCTCCGTGAGGAAGCAATGAGTGGTTCTGTTCCTCAGTGGGTCCCCCAGCGTTCTTAATGCGGTTTCTGTCATATGGACTCCAGACAATTATCAATGAAATAATTTCTGTAATTATTAAATGCAGAACCGGGACACAAATGATTCGGACATGACATTTTAGGGTCATCACCGGAATTCCAATAACTTTTGGGTTGATCACAATCACTTACAACCATCAATTCTGACTCTGTGGGATGAGATCCTTCTAGTGACCATTACTACACACAAACCCACCTATTCACCGCAATAGCTTACTTATCACTATCAATTTTAAATCTGTTGGATGAGATCCTTCTGATGACCATTTCTACATACGAACCCACCTATTCACCACAATACCTTACTAACAACCAGCAATTATGTCTTTGTTGGATGAGATCCTTCTGGTGACCATTTTCTACACACAAACCCACATTTTCACCGCAATAGCTTACTTACAAACATTAATTCTGACTGTGTAAGATGAGACTCTTCTGGTGATCATTTCTACACACAAACCCACCCATTCACCGCAATAGCTTACTTACCACAATCAATTCTGACATTTTTGGATGAGATCCTTCCGGTGACCATGTCTACACACAAATTAACCTATTCACCGCAAAAGCTTACTAAGCACCATGAATTCTGACTCTGTTGGATGAGATCCTTATGGTGTCCATTTCTAAACACTAACAAACCTATTCACCGCAAAAGCGTAATTACCACTATCAATTGTGACTCTGTTGGATGATATTCTTCTGGTGATCATTTCTACTTGCAAACATACCTATTTACCGTAGTAGCTTACTTGCCACCATCAATTCTGACTATGTGGGATGAGATCCTTCTGGTGACCATTTCTATACACAAACCAACCTATTTACCGCAATAGCTTACTTACCACCATCAATTCTGACTCCGTTGGATGAGATCTTTCTGGTGACCATTTCTACACACAAACCCACCTATTCACCGCAATAGCTTACTTACCACCATCAATTCTGACTCTCTTGGATGAGATCCTTCTGGTGACCATTTCTAAACACAAACCCACCTTTTCACCGCAATAGCTTACTTACCACCATCAATTCTGAATCTCTTGAATGAGATCCTACTGGTGACTATTTCTAAACACAAACCCACCTTTTCACCGCAATAGCTTACTTACCACCATCAATTCTGAATCTCTTGAATGAGATCCTACTGGTGACTATTTCAACACAAAAACCCATGTATTCACCATAATAGCTTACTTACAACCAGCAATTCTGACTCTGTTGGACGAGATCCTTCTGGTGACTATTTTTACACACACCATCCCACCTTTTTGCCGTTTTAGCTTACTTACAACATTTAATTCTGACTGTCTTGGATGAGATCCTTCTGGTGATCATTTCTACACACAAACCCACCTATTCACCGCAATAGCTTACTTACCACCATCAATTCTGACTCTGTTGGATGAGATCCTTCCGGTGACCATTTCAACACAAAAACAAACCTATTCGCCGCCAAAGCGTACTTACCACCATCAATTTTGACTATGTCGTATAAGATCCTTCTGGTGACTATTATTACACACAAAGCCACCTATTCACCGCAAACGCTTACTTACCACCATCAATTCTGACTCTCTTGGATGAGATCCTTCTGGTGACCATTTCTACACACAAACCCACCTATTCACCGCAATAGCTTACTTACCACCATCAATTCTGACTATGTTGGATGAGATTATTTCTAGTGACCATTTCTATACACAAACCCACCTATTTACCGCAATAGCTTACTTACCACCATCAATTCTGACTGTGTTGGATGAGATCCTTCTGGTGACCATTTATACACACAAACCCACCTATTCACGGCAATAACTAGATTACAACCATCAATTCTGAATCTCTTGGATGAGATCCTTCTGGTGACCATTACTTCACACAAACTTACCTTTTCACAGCAATAGCTTACTTACCACCATCAATTCTGAGTTTGTTGGATGAGATCCTTCTGGTGACCATTTCTACACATAAACCCACCTATTTACCACAATAGCTTACTAAACACCATCAATTCTGACTCTGTTGGATGAGATCCTTCTGGTGACCATTTCTACACACAAACCCACCTATTCACCGCAATAGATGACTTACAACCATCAATTCTGACTCTGTGGGATGAGGTCCTTCTAGTGACCATTACTACACACAAACCCACCTATTCACCGCAATAGCTTACTTATCACTATCAATTTTAAATCTGTTGGATGAGATCCTTCTGGTGACCATTTCTACATACGAACCCACCTATTCACCACAATAGCTTACTAACAACCAGCAATTATGTCTTTGTTGGATGAGATCCTTCTGGTGACCATGTCTACACACAAATTAACCTATTCACCGCAAAAGCTTACTAAGCACCATGAATTCTGACTCTGTTGGATGAGATCCTTATGGTGTCCATTTCTAAACACTAACAAACCTATTCACCGCAAAAGCGTAATTACCACTATCAATTGTGACTCTGTTGGATGATATTCTTCTGGTGATCATTTCTACTTGCAAACATACCTATTTACCGTAGTAGCTTACTTGCCACCATCAATTCTGACTATGTGGGATAAGATCCTTCTGGTGACCATTTCTATACACAAACCAACCTATTTACCGCAATAGCTTACTTACCACCATCAATTCTGACTCCGTTGGATGAGATCTTTCTGGTGACCATTTTCTACACACAAACCCACATTTTCACCGCAATAGCTTACTTACAACCATTAATTCTGACTGTGTTGGATGAGACTCCTTCTGGTGATCATTTCTACACACAAACCCACCCATTCACCGCAATAGCTTACTTACCACCATCAATTCTGACATTTTTGGATGAGATCCTTCCGGTGACCATGTCTACACACAAATTAACCTATTCACCGCAAAAGCTTACTAAGCACCATGAATTCTGACTCTGTTGGATGAGATCCTTATGGTGTCCATTTCTAAACACTAACAAACCTATTCACCGCAAAAGCGTAATTACCACTATCAATTGTGACTCTGTTGGATGATATTCTTCTGGTGATCATGTTTACTTGCAAACATACCTATTTACCGTAGTAGCTTACTTGCCACCATCAATTCTGACTATGGGATGGA